>CAJQUW010015441.1:0-19117 GCA_907163375.1 Prostheceraeus crozeri
TTTGAGCGTCCAGGATGAAGCGGTCGAAAGGCGATCGTCCTGACCAAGTTCCTGTTGATGACCTCATTAAAAGTAGTCAAATAATTTGTATGCATATTTTTGTAGAATTTTATTTCACGTTTTAGCTTAAGGAACTAACATTAATTCTCTTACACACCTGGTAGATTTTAGATAACGTAATCCCGCTGTGTTAGCTAGATCTGGTATTTTGATTGGAAACAGACCTGCCCTCTTATCATCTGAATGGGCAGACTGTTAAATAGGATCTTTTCAATATATAAATGATAAACATAATTTTGAACAGAACGACTTACTCGCCAATTCATCACACATGCGGACGGGAGAAGCGTATAGTTAGTCCTTCTTGTCAGCATTTTTTAAATTTTTAGACAATTAGGATATAAAATTTTTCTTTTAAAATATATTCTGTACCTATTGGAAAATTAACTAGTCATTAGCTTCTTTTTTTTTTAATTAGTTACCTTGACGCACATGTACGTTGAATTGTTTTTACAGACGTCTTGAGTTGAGGTGGAACATGTCCCCGCCTCTTGACCTTACTGGCAGGACTCTGTCCTTCTTGCAAATGCCTGAGGTACATTTCAGTCAATAGGACTATTTTTTTTTTGTATAGCTAATCTTTCCTATTATAGATATACTTATGAGGGCTTTTGTGCATCTAAAATGTACAGGAACGCGCTTGGTCGGGTTGAGCGTCCTGGATGAGCGGTTTCGCAACGCGATCGTCCTGACAAGTTCCTGTGATGACCTCATTAAAAGTGTCAAATAATAAGTCTGCATATTTTGTAGAAATTTTATTTCACGTTTTAGCTTAAGGAATAACATTATACTTTACACACCTGGTAGATTGTCGCTAAAACGTAATCCGCTGTGTTCGTAGATCTGGTCTTTTGATTGGGAACCAGACCTGTCTCATATCATCTGAATGGCAGACTGTTAAATAGGTCTTTTTCAATATATACATGATAAAAATAATTGTGAACAGAAACGATTACTTCGCCAATTCATCACCCCCCAAAACCCATGAGGAGAGGAGAAAGCGTTGTTTGTCCTTTAGTACGCATTTTTTAAATTTTTAGGACATTTTAGGCTTAAAATTTTCTTTTTAAATTATATTGTTATATTGAAAATTAACTGTCATTAGTTCTTTTTTTATTAATTTTGTTCTACCTTGACGCACTTTGCTACGTAGAATTGTTTTTTACAGACGTCTGACGTTGAAGGTTGACTATGTCCCGCCTCTTGACCTTACTGGCAGGACTTCTGTCCATCTTGCACATGCCTGAGGTATTTCAGTCAATAGTGATCTATTTTTATGCTAGATGCTAATCTGTCACTATTATAGATATAACTTTTGAGGCTGTGATCTAAATGTACAGGACCGCCGTTGGTGGTTGGGCGTTCCAGGCTGAAGCGGTCGAAAACGGGCGATGTCCAGACCAAGTTTGTTGAAGACTCTTAAAGTAGTCAAATTAAATTTGTATGCATCTTTTGACGAATTTTATTTCACGTTTTAGCTTAAGGAACTAACAATAATTCATTACACACTGGTAGATTTTAGATAACGTAATCGCAGAGTTAGCTAGACATGGTATTTTGATTGGAAACGACCTGCCCTTTATCATCATGAATGGGGCAGACTGTTAAATAGGATCATTTCAATATAGTGTATAAATGCTAAACATATTTGACGAAGCCTTACTCGCCAATTCATCACACCTGAGGGAGGAGAAGCGTTGTTTGTCCTTCTAGTAAGCCTTTTTTAAATTTTTAGACATTTTTAGGAATACCATTTTCTGTTACATCATATTTTGTAACCTATTGGAAATAGTTAAACTAGTCATTAGCTTCTTTTTTTTTTACTTTTGTTACCTTGACGCACTTTGCTACGATGAATTGTTTATTTACAGCCGTTTTGAGTTGAACGGTGGACTATGTCCCGCCTTTGACCTCTACTGGGGAGACTCTGTCTTCTTGCAAATGCTGAGGTACATTTAGTCAATAGTGACTCTATATTTTTTTTGATAGCTGCTAATCTTCCTAGATTAGATATAACTTTTGAGGCTGTGGCATCTTAAATGTACAGGACCGCGCTTGGTCGGGTTTGAGCGTCCAGGTTTGAAGCGGGTTTACGAACGCGATTCGACTCTGACCAGGTTCCTGTGATGCCCTCATTAAAAGTAGTCAATAATTTGTATGGCCAATTTTTGTAGAATTTTATTTCACGTTTTAGCTTAAGGAAACTACATAAATTCTCTTACAACCTGGTAGATTTTAGATAAACGGTATCCCGCTGTGTTTAGTAGATCTTGTATTTTGATTGAACCAGACCTGTCCTCTTCTCATCTGAATGGGCAGGATGTTACACTAGGATCTTTTCAAATATCTAATGATAACATAATATTGAACAGAACGCCTTATCGCCAGATTCATCACACAAGAGGAGAGCGTTGTTTTGTCCTTCTAGTTAAGCATTATTAAATTTTTAGAAATATTAGGATATAAAAAAAATTTTCTTTTAATCAAATTTTGGTACTATTGAAAATAACTAGTTCATAGCTACTTTTTTTTTTTAATTTTGTTTACCTTGCCGCACTTTGTACGTTGAATTGTCTAGGTGGTGACATTCTTCGTTTTTGCATTGAAATAGACAGTGCCAATTTAATCGATTCAGCTTTATATTTGTGGCATTCATTAATATTCATGGACACAATATTTATCTTATAGGTCAGGATTAGGAAGCTAATTACCATATCATAGGCTTTTAAGAATTCCTGAATTATGTTCCTTTTGTACCTCTGCTTCAAAGAATCAAATATTGTTATCGGCACCCACAGAACTAGAACGACTTAGCATTACAGCATTGAAACCTACCGTGAGGCTAGCCACCAGCGCGAAGAAGTCTCGAGAGTGATGAGAAGCAAAGAGAGACGACTCAGGCTTCATTTGAAGATTACACGTTTTATTCTAGCGCAGCAGAACATTCCCTTGTATACAAACAGTCAATAATTTTGTTTGGTTGGCCCCATCAAAGTGGTTGACACTGACAACAACATGACGAAAATCTGAAACAGGAACAAAATAGCAATTCACGGTGATATTATTCAATTTGCGATCTAATCGAAGCTAAGCAACAAAACGATGAATAATTCATATTTCTTCACAAATAGTTAGCAAAAAACATATAGGCCGAAAAAAGTCGACAGTTTCAAGATTATAATGATGAATACACAGCCCTGTGAATTGATTGGCAATGTCTTGTTCTTGGCCAGTCGAAAACATCGCTGTGCATCACTTTTTTGTCGAACAGTGAAGAGGTTACTTTAAATAGGATGTTGCGTTCCGAAACATAGATCGGTGAACTTCCGGTTTTTACTAGCAAATATAGGCCCTTAACAATGCACTGAAACTCCTGCTACTTCTGCATCGCCCGACATCAGAGACCAATTCACCAGGGTACACAAACTTATCTACATGCTTTAGTTTCACTTCTCGCACCACCCACATCCAAGTTCTTCTCTCCCTGCTATCCACATCATATCCGTCTTCACCAAGGCTCATTCTAAGACCATGACACACAAAATTTCTATCCCAGTTTTCAGCTCATCTTTAACTCAATTTCATCCTCACTATTACCGCCAGTCTATCCACGTTAAGACAATTTGGGCTCCAGAAATGGGGCTCAAAGCATACCATGTTTAGGGCCATGTACCTTCAAATCATCCACTGTGCTTCGCTCCGATCACTCCGTTTCGCATGGAAGATGTGCTTCAATTTCAAACATTTAATACCATATGAAACCTCTTTTCCCTAGATCATATCGGGCCTATATAGATGCTTACACAGGTAGTCAGTTGTGGTCAGTAGGCCCTACAAAAGAAAATTGAAGATTTTCTTTGACGGAGGATTTCAGCATGATGACGACTGAATTTTTCAATGAAAATTGATCACCAGCATCGATTATCCATCCGATATCTATATGAGTGGCGGACAAGATTGCGTGAATGTACAAAAAGATGCCACCATGAGTAAGATTCATCACAAATTGTCGTCCTCAAAATAATTAATCTTATTCATTGAAGGGAAGTACAATGTCAAAGTATGCCATGAGCAAAGGCCACGTTCATTTGTTACTTTGGCGAGATTTATATGTTCCATGTCCACTTCGTTGTGGTCAGCAGAGTTAGAAACATTATCCAATTTTGGTCATTGACTTACTGATGCCTTATAGAAGGTACCGTAGAACGCCTAACTTTAAGCCGGCGTCCTAATTTAGCACGGTGGTGCATGCCTTCATCTTATTTTTTTTGCTATGATGCATATACGAAGCCACTACGCTTGAAATAATTTCATCTGATACCATAGCACTGCAAAACTTACTCACTATCTTGTACATATTTCAAGTTATGACTTCATGCTGAATCTTTTCAAAAACAATAGCATTTTTGACAAAACTATGAATTTCAAAATGCACCCTGAACTGTATGAAGCCCTTAGACATGTGGAATCGGTTGAAAGTCCAATAATGCTCATACACTGTTTAACATATTAAAGGGTTTCAAGTGGCAACTTTAACTTTGCTTACTTTTAAATGGGGTTGGCTCTAAAGTTGGACGTCAAATTAATGAAAATGTCCTAACTTTAGCCACTTAGAGTGAGTGAAGTATGCTTGAATTATTTGAATATGGACCCTATGCATCAGGGCTAGCCTCCTTTTCCCTTCTTCCGACGTCCGATGATCACAAAATCAAAGTCGATATAACAATAGCTCGGACTTTATTGTACATGTACATTACAACCTGTACATTTGTACGCTGTCAGCTTGACCGTATATCTAAATACCCGCTAAGAAAAGTTTCTATACTGTTTTCCCCATCTTGAAACTGAAGGAGGATTTATTAATCCAGAAATGCGAAGTAGAACAATGCATCATCCCTTCTTGAGCTGAAGTAATGGTCTTTTTAGCGATGTCGTCACTAGAAAAAATGGTTTCTTGGAAACATCTTCCCAGTGGTATAAATAGCGAGGTCCTCGTAAAAACTCATTTCTCATTCGGACGATCAACAGTCAAAAACAGACTGGCTACGTAAACCCGTCTCTGGCTCCATTCAAAGAAACTATACCCGTTCGTCTGCTGGACTCTATTGAAAAAAAGAAAATGTGCAGTACATCGTTTAGGCACCAGTTTAGAGCAGCGGCAAAGAACATGGAGTGAATAGACAGAATCAAGAACAGACTCTCTAATCAACATCGCGGGCTCCTATGAAGACCCAAGGTTTGGATGCAGATATTGAGGCACAAACAGTTAGCCAAACGCTTCGTATTTGTGTGATTGGGGATTTCTGTTACATAAATGACTTGAATTCTAGTGAAGGATTACTCTACGCTTCAAGAATCACTATCAGTTTGTTTCAGAGACAACACAACCCGGAGCAAATGGATCAGGAACTTCATACTGCGCAATGGCCTTACTCTCGTCGACATGTGTCAAACATAGCGCGTCGTCGGTGCAGCGTTGACAAGACAATTATCAATAACTACTTCAACGAATTGTAGAGAATGTTGAGGATGTTCCGGCGAAAACATCGTGAATGAGAGACGGCTCTCGTGGACGACTCTGGAAAAAGGAATGCCACGTCAAGAGAGGACCGAAACTAACCGGAAGCTGTCGCCAATCACTCTAAACCAAAAAAAAAAGAAAAAAGCAAAAAAAAAAAAAACCAAACCAAAGAAAAAAAAAAAAAAAAACCAAATGAAAAAAAAAATAAACAAAAAAAAAAAAATAACAAAACAACAAAATAACTAACAAAAAAAAAAAATAAAAAAAGCGAAACAACAAACATAAAAAAAAAAAAAAAAGAAAACAAATAAGATACAAAATACAAAACAACACAAAAATAAAACACAAAAAAAAAAAAAAAGAAAAAAAGCAGAAAACACAACAAAAACAAAAAAACAAAAAAATAAAAAAAAAAAATAAGAAAAAATAAACAAATTGATAAAAATAAACAAAAAAAGTCGGATCTACCCCACCGCTCGCCACCACCACCCCACCCACCCCTCCTTACCACCCACCCCCCTCGCCCCCCCCCCCCATCCCCCCCCCCCAACCCCCCCCCCCACACACCACTGCCCCACAGGGCACACCTCCCGCTCCCCTCCCCCCCCACCCCCTCCCCCCCCCTCACCCCCCCCCCCACATACCCGAAGCCATCACCCCCCCCACCCCCCCCTCCCCCCTCCCCCACCTCGGCGCCCTTGAACCCCCCCCCCCCCCCCCCCCCCCTCCCCACCCCCCCCCGCCCTAACCGCACCCCCGCCCGCATCCCCTACCTCCCACCCCGCCCCCTCCCCCCCCCCCCCCCCCCCCCCACATCACACCCACCCCCGCCCCACTCCCCCACCCCTCCCCCCCCCCCCCGCGCTACCCCCCCCACCAACCCAACACACCCCCCTCACCCCCCCCTACCCACGAACCCCCTTACCCCCACCCCCCCCCCTCCGTCCCCCACCTCCCACCCCCCTCCCCAGCCACCCGCCCCCCCCCACCCCCCCCACTCCCCCCCACCCCCCATACCCCCCCCCCCCTCACCCCCACTCCCCCCCCCACCGCACCCTCCCCTCCCACCCACACCCCACCCCCCCCCACCCCCCCCCCCCACTCTTCACCCCCCCCCACCCACTCCCCCCCCCCACCTCCCCACTCCCACCCCCACCACCCCACCCACCCGCCCCTCCTACCCCCCCCAACCCGTCTCCCCACCCCCCCCTCCCCCCCCCTCCACGAACCATGCCCCCCCCCCCCCTCCCCACCCCCAACTCCCGCCCCCCCGCCCCCCCAGCCCCCCCCCGCCCCTTCCCCCCCCCCCCCCCCCGACTTAAAAACATCCGGTCAAACTGTTCTGTTAGCGGGGACCAATCGCACGTCGCCCAACACCCCCCAACCAATATAACACACACCCCCCCCCAGACACACCTTGTCCAATGCACGTTCGGTGGCCCCTGACGCTCCCCGACCCCAAACCCCCAACAGGCTTTTATATGACGATTTGTGTTTCGCTGATTGGTTCAGATCGGTTTGTCTGCCATATCTCAGGAGGAAAACGGGACCCAAAATTCTGATCGGTGACAATCTGTCGTCACACATCAACAAAGAAGTCATCGACTTGTGCCATCATCATGACATTCGATTTGTGTGCTTGCCACCAAATTCATCTCATATCACGCAGCCTCTCGATGTTGCATTCTTTTCTTCTTTGAAGAGAATTTGGAGGTCCATTGTAAGTGAAATGGCGTCTCACACAAGAGGGACAGAAGCATGTTGTCATGCCGAAATCTTCCTTTCCATTGAAGTTTCGTGATCTATACAACAGATTGAATTTGGACAACTTGGAGAGTGGTTTCTCTGCGTGTGGAATCTTTCCATTCAATCCAGAAGCTGTATTGAAAAGGCTGCCTCAAGTGTTGGAGTCCTCTGAAAGTCAAAATGATTTCGATGATGTCATCGTCAATCATTTGCAACAACTTAGACATGGACAGTCAGTGGATAGCTCTGGTCCATCCCGAGCGCGCAGAACGAAACTCAATGTTGTCTCTGGCAGAGCCATTGGCGACACTGACTTGGATTTCGAGGGTAATGTGGGCCCCATCGACGAACTTAATGTCAATCGTGAACCCTCTATCGATGAACATGATGATGAATCTCAATCGAAGCCACAAATAAATCAAGGAGATTTTGTTCTTGTTAAACTCGCAGTTGATGGTAGATCAATCCACAAACACTTTGTGGCACAAGTCTTGCAGGTAGTAAGCCAAAACGATATTGAAGTGTCGTTCCTGAAAAGAGTTTCGGAAACTTCATACGTCTTCCCAGAGAAAGAGGACCGAAGTTCTATTTCACCGGATGAGATTGTAGAGACTATCATAATAGCAAAAGCAAGAACACTTTTCAGTGTGCACTCCGTGTTTTTATTTGGTCAAGCAGTCAAATAATAAAATCAAATCAAAATTACAGGAATTTTCGGCCTCTTGGCCCTTGTCAACTGTTGATGTTTGCATCACCCTTACGTGCATATCCAACCATGTGTGCATTGTAGAGACTGTGTGCTACTCCCGATCGTCGTGGTTTGGTTTGGACTATTGACTGTGACATAGACAAACAATAGACTGTACTTACGTATATATGAGTCAAGAATTTTTATACTTTGATATTTTTATAGTTATAATGTCATCCAGTTATGTGTTTTGTTATCCAAAGTTCACAATAGATAGAATATTTCCATAAGAAAGAACTTCTTATTCATTCTTAGTCTAATTCGTACTCAATCAATCATCATTAAGTTCAATTCTATCATGTAGGAGGCTTTTGAAAACAAAGTGGCTAAAGTTTAGGCAAGCAGTCCTAACTTTAGCCACCGCCTTTAGGCCTAGAAAAAACATACTTAAAATATTTTTTAACAATGACATCATAGAAGCAACTGGAGACCACTCCCATTAATCCAACTAACGCATATTTAAAGAAAGTTATCCCGAACTTGATTAAAAAAATTGAAAAAAACTACGTGCAAGTGGCTAAAGTTAGGGCGTTCTACGGTACTACACAAAGTGCAAATTTTTGATTGTTGCCATTGAATCAAGTTGATATCAAGTTGGATGGCAAACCAGTCCAGAAAGCCGATGACTACATCTACCTCGGGCGGTCAATCAACATGAAGAACGATATGGAAAAGGAACTAACGAGAAGGAAACAATCGGGATGGTATGCATTCAGTAAACTGCGGGACATACTCACGAACAGAAAAGTCCAGAAGTGAAAGCGCATGTCTTCAACACGCATGTAATGCCATCACTGTCATATGCTTGTGAAACATGGAGTCTCACAGAAAAGGATGAACACTTTCTCCAAGTCACCCAAAGAGCAATGGAACGGCGAATAACAAGAACGCGTTTAATACAGCATATTTCGAATGAAGACCTAAGAGAGAGATCGAAGGTGAAGGACATCATCGACATAGACATTATGTGTGCGGTCAGATTCTATATTGAGCAATCAGCTGAGCAGACCAACAGCATTGACATAAGGTGCACGGTGCAACTGTTAATCGACTTTGCAATTACATTTGATAAAAATAACGAAAGAAAATGCTAAGTTTTCCGTTGTGCAACGATTAATGAAACGGTCTGTATTTGTCTAACGCCGTAGAACGAAGTTCTTCACAGCTCAGGTTACAAATTTTCAAGATTTCACTTGTTAGTAGCAGTTAAACAGAACAAGTGACACCTCCAGCTCATGAATTTCAGTCGCTAAATTAGTAAACAACATGTTTCATTTCATACCAATTTCAAACAACTTAAACCTAGGCTGTTGATTCGCACACAGGCCTAATCCGTAAAATTTCAATGTGCTACTGTGTGGGCACAGGAAACAAATTTGAAATAGAAATGAATCTTTTTATCAAATTGACTTGAAAAATTACAGACCTAAGGCATCTATAAAACATGAAAACAAATCGGAGTGAAGTCAATAGAGGTCATATCGTACACCTATCATTATGGAAGCAGTGGAGCTCCAAAAGTACAAGATAGATGCGCGCCCTTAACATGAGACTGTATGGGCCTATTCAAGAGACACAGCTCTAGCATGGGCCTAATACACGTCTCTAGGATGGGGTGGGTTCCACTGAGTGTCAGATGATAGGTTAAGTATTAGTGATAGATAATGGACAGATGTATTACTTAGTTCAGATTGTACAAAAAGACTATATTTCATCGCCGGTTTAACAACAACATGCTAATAATTAAGACATGTAATAAGTGCCATATCATCCCATTCGACTTTTTAGAAGTAAATAGATGACGTCTCGAGTATATCAAAGATTTGGAAAATTTATTGCTGTGATCACATGCACCATTGACTTTGGTAGGAGAAGCATGTAGCAGCGATTAATCTTAGTTGATGTGAACAAAATATCCCAAAAGTTCGAATATTGCAAGAACTTTTCATACCCATATGTAAGTTAAACCCGATTTCTACCACTGGTAGAAAAAAGAAATGTAATACGTATATATTTATTTTATACATGCCAAATGTCCCTCATAAATAATTCCTCACATATGTATAATTCGGACTTTTGATACAAAGCAAAAAAAAATGGTGTGGAGGGTGGGGTGCCTATCACCCTATGTGTCAAAACACTCCATCCCCCCCCCCACCACAACATGATTTACAGCCAATGAGTGTTAATAAATTTCCGCTTGAGAATCACAGAAAATCCTTCGGTGTATAGCGCAGATGGAATGTATCTTCATTTACTTAGGCCATACTTTCATTGACATGGAGGTTAGTGCTGATAAATTCTAATGCCACTTGTGAACACACCAACCTGCAATATGTAGGAACCCTTTTCATCCGTGTCAAATTGTGTAGGCCAAAACATATGATGTTTTGCTACACGCACCTAATGTAGCCTGCTGCAATGACTTGCTCTCCTTGTTCTTATGCCTCGGTGATGTTGACGCGATTGCGATGGAGTCACGGAATTCTTACTTGTTAATGCGATGTTTTGGACATGGAGGCTGCAAAACGCTGAGAATTCTAATCAATGGTTAAAATCCTGGTTGATGAATCGATCAAGCCCGGTCGAGTAGCAGCACTCCGGATCAGACAGAAACATGTGAATGTTATTCCTGAAGAGGCACTATAGTCTAATAGTCTGATTGCATAATGTTGAGTAATACTGCACTTGCTTACATTATCAAGCTTCTGAAACGGTTGATCGAAGTCGCCACGGAGCGAACAACATCCACGGCGTAATGAAGCAGAGTTAACTTGTGTCGAATGGTGGGTGGACAGTCGCAGTCAAACGTTATTTTGAACACAATGGACCTCAGAGCAGTGCAGTCGCAGAATCGTCAGGAATATTTTCCCTTTATAGCGATTCCGTATGCATACGACACGTTAACTCGTAAGTTCAATGGCTTAGCGGTTTTTTGTTTTGTGTGAGACTTTGCGTCACGTATTTGTCACAAAATAGTGCTAATTGGTCTTGTGTAAGACTTCAAGTCATACTTCTCCTTTGTGATAATCTAAAAATCCTGTTTTCCATGCATGTAGAAAGCAAACTTTCCTCCACTGTCAGCTACTACGTGGCAAAGTCAGTTTGGACATTCAGGCAGAAATTTCATTGCGTGTTCGCCATCTAGATCTCCTTGACCACTTCCAGGCTCCTCAATGTTAAGTATTATAACGGTTCATTATATATATGCTGGTGTAGTCAGCTCTGAAGCGGTGACAGGCTATATCAAATCCGTAGCACAGCACTGTTGTACATGTGATATGTAAGGTATATTGGATTTAAACAATAAACATTGATGTTCTGTCTTCGCCATGATAAGCTTCGTAATTAGTTGTTACTACCGATAGATCTGCGGTAATTTTTCAAATTATGGCAATTAAATTTCAAGGGTCGCCCTCGATATAGATCTTGCATTACCTTAAGTTTTCCTTTTGACATTGGTACGCAAAAAAGGTCTAAGCGTTTTGATATAATTTGAATATTATTTGCCTTGAGATAGTAGTTACTTTGGCCATTAAATGTGTCATACATGGAACAAACTAATGAATGGAAAGAATGCCATGACTGTCTCAGTCAGCAATATCATTCAGCAGTTATATCATATTTATTCTATATGGGATGTCATTCATCAATAAAATGAGAAATAACGTTATGGGGGTCAAAATCATCAACAATATATACTTCATACTTCTTTACGTAACCATAACAACAATTTCTGTAACACTTTCGGTTAAAATGACAAACATACTTCTGTGAGCGAAACGAAACAAAGGTTTGCTGCATTTTTTAACACAGATTGCGCGGTCACCTGTACCAACTGGAAGAGGAACGAAATCCATATAATTCTTCAAGAAAAAGAACCATAAATATCGTACACTTTTGATAAAACCTGCTTTTATAGTAATTATCATCATGTGCTCTGTGTTTACGGTGAAAGCTTCTGGCGGACGAATAAAGCATGTGATTAAGTGAGAGATATATATAATTTTGAGATAGAGAATTTCTAATAAATACTATTCATGCAAAAAAAGTATGTCTTTTTGTTGTCCCTGTTTTTTGCACCATGCCTTACCTTGAGGATGCTGGCCACCACTTCTTCATAAAGCAGAAATCCCAGTATCGGTAATCAGCAATTCAGAATTACCTTTGGCACAAACTCCTGCCATTATAGTACACATACGTGTGTGCTTCAAAAAGGGTGGCTTGACCATCCTTATGGAATTTCTGAACGGCGTAGTCAGATATCTGCTGGGACGGCTATAGGCTCTGTCAAAGTTAGAATTATCATATCTCATTTCATTCTGTTTAATACAATTTGCGATTGATACAAAATTTTGTCAAAAAATTAGCTAATATTTCTTAAACTATTCATGCGTTTTGCTACACAATTTTTGTATGTATTTGTCAAACTCCTGTCAAATATTTAACATTATTAAGGAATAATGAAACAGTTTGCAAATTAACGGAAGTTAGCAAAATTAAGAGATTCTTAGCAAATATTACACAAAATTAATAGGTTTTTTCGACCCGGGTTGCTTTCAGTGTGGCTGAGGCCTGATGGTATTACGAGCTTGCTTAAATGTTTCTTCAGGGACTTGCTTCAGGGTCAAGAAAAATTCCCATCACGGTACTCTTGAAACAAATGCATTTTCCTGTCATCTTTAATACAGCGTACTAGTTTTTTTACAACAGCAGATGAAACACACACGACCATCTCCGCAATGTCGTGTAGAACGAAAAAGGGTAGGAATAAAAGCAACTCTACACGAAGCGATGCAAATGAATCCTTGGATGATCTCACCCATTTCTCTTGAGATGTTGGTCAAATCTTAAAAAAGCTTGACTCTTGCTCTCTTGTTCTTGATTCGAAGGGACATGATTGAATCGAATGTCTTATATTTCTGCTAGAATTAGCAGCGACTTAAGCTCGATCCGCAAGGGTAACTTCAACTTGTAACAGCTGTTTATCGAAGAATCAAACCATGTGAAATATAGTTGTACTAAATTTAATACCTCAGACAAACAAGTCAAAATCTAAAAATCTTGGTAAGTTTCTTTCTGCTGTGTTCACTGCTATTCATGCATGTCAGTGAATAAAGAAGAGCAAAACTCCTCTGATTAGTCTGCTAAATTCAATATTTTCCCTTGCATGCGCCAAAATGTCACCAAATTGGCAGAAATAACTGAACAATCATCACACATCAACATGTTGAAGAACTCAGTAAAAAATGGAATATATCAGTGCCAAAGCCTAAAAGATGTAAAATAATAATGAGAAAACATTGTACCTCGCCCCAATATGAATGACAATGAGTGACGTCAATCGATATTTCTTGAGACTATCTGGGTTACATCTGGGGATATATCCCATTATGCGTGTTAATATGGAGTGGCCACGCACCATACCACATGTGTTATTTTGCTACTTTTTGATCAAATAATTGGTCATTAACTTGCACATGACTTGTTTATGCATCATTTCCTTCTAGATGAATGACCCGCTTCATTTTATCACGAAAATTACACTTTGTAAATTTCGTCCAGATCCATCCCACATACCCATATGGCGGCCACATGGCTCCCATATTTTCGTTTCCAGTGGGTACTCCCCGTAAAAATCAAAATCGACGCCGAGGTTCAAAACGTATATTTTTTATTGAACATTCATGAATTATTACTATTCCATAATTGTAGTCCAGTTGTAAAATATCCACACATACACATAGCTTCTAAGGGAATACATGGAGATACATGTATTCCCGGAAATATAGATTTACCACGTGCTTAAATATTGAAATAAAAATCGTCAATATATTGCTAGATTAATACAATTTCAGTCTACTGCAAGTAGACTCGAGAGCAAAAGAAATTTATTTACATTGCAAAATATATGAAGGTTACTACTTATAAAAGTCTTCATAAATGTGTTTATACACAGATCTAAGAAGTGAAAAACAGTTATGCTTCTTGCGAACCAAAGGTCACTTCTTCTACAGTCGTCGGTTGATTTAATTCTTCTACATAAATTTTGATTAAAATGTTTTCTAACAAAACTAATGGGCATTGATGAATTTCGCAGTAAGTCCGTGCGAAGAAATGGATCCACGACAACTTCTCTTTAAGAAATCTCTCTCACAATAACTTTCTCTCGCGCTCAGGGAATTTTGAATGCTCGCTTCCAAGGTTGCCTACTTCGCTATTGTGTGTTTTTATTCTCACTACGCGCGCGCACAGTATCGCATTTGAACCATACCTAGAGCACGGGAGATCACGCAAACCGACCTTTGCGACGTCAAAAAGTTTAGCTATCTCAAGTGAAACTTTTTTCACATGCAAATGATCACCACTGCGGAGCGCCACGAAAAAGGCATTATTCAATGCAGATTATTAAGAAAATGCTATTTGAGATCGAGTCTGTTTTCTAACAGTCGATCTCTTTTATCATCATTATAGTATATCATGGATCTATATCGAGCACATCAACTTTCTATAAATAGGCAGGTAACTATTTAGTGAGACAGTTTCCACACCAAGACACTTATTCACTGCATGTGAAATGTGTCTCGTGCGTCATGGAAATGAACAAGTCATTCAATTGGATGCCAACGTCGAATCAGCACGCTGTAATTCTGTAGCGAATTTGATAAGGGCGATGACGAGTTTTTCATCAGTTTTATACAAAAGGCATGTCAAGGTAAGTGTTGTGTGTGGGAAGAGATTACTGCAAATGACACGGTAGTAATTTCATCGACTATTCGATTTGTAGACTAGCTACTACAGATGGAAGACACCACGTAGATACGTGATTGAGAGGATAAGACCAACTCCAACCCGCGTGATTAGGCGTTGGACGGTTTGGGATGGGCTATTGCTTCAACTAAGTTGGCAGCAATATAGAAAAAATGATGAAAATATTGCTTTTATCTTAAAGCATTGCCAATTTGGTTCAAAACGAATAAGAAAATGTAGTTCAGTTTTCACGTTTTTTTTAATTCATTTAGTTTGTGTAGTTATTTGTTGATTTTGAAATTTTTAATATCTATGTGTGTGTGTTAGCGCGGGGAAACAGTAGGACGAGTCAGGTTTGGTGGTGCTACCCGTGATTAAATGAGTGTCAGGGTCCTGACGGGGCACTGTAGGGCACTCGGGCAAAACTTAGGGCAACAAAAATTGTTCAAAATAGGCTCTTTGTCTTTGTAGATGACAAGATTTTTGATAAATTTCCTTTAAGAAAATCAATAACGTGCAAGTTTTCTCAAAATTCGGATATAGGGCAAGATTAGGGTAACCTTAGGGCAATGTGTTTTCAGGGCAGAGCTAGGGGCAGTTGCTTCCCCCCAGGGGGGTTGGCACACTGATTACACTAGATGGTGCTGCAGCTGCACACCATCATTCAATGCTTCCGCCGCTCGTTATGTGCCACTTCCTACACTGTAAAATGTTCTGTAATATGACAGGACTCGGCCAATATAATTTTACCGTACATCTTTTTGGGTCGCGATAAACTTTACATTATGACAATTATGTCTGTAATATGACATAGCTGAGCTGTGAAATACCGAGCACTGCTAATGTTCACGTAAAATTGGACTGTAAAGTCACATTGTGTTCTGGGAAGTTGCTTTTCACATAACCGTGCGCGCCAAAGATAATGTATATTGTCTTATATCAGCGCTATCAATTTCATTGTATAAGTATTCATATTGATGATTATCATGATTGAAATGATTACTCTTCTTATCCTTTTTAAAGTAATTGAAATTGTCAGTCAATAGGAGATTCTCAACTGAATTTGTAAGGAATTCGATGTAGAAGAGATAAGACACTTGATTCATTAATAGATAGAAAATTTGGATATTAATGGCGGTTAGTGATTTATGTACACTTATGCAAAAGGAATATTTAGTTCAATCTACTCCGTCTCTTCTCTTCTCTCACTCACTCTCTCTCTCTCTCTCTCTCGTAATTCATTTATTCATTTTCTTGCATCTTCTTTATCCATTCAGAAACTTATCTTAAATGCTATCCGGACTGAAACATATGGGAAGTCACAATGCTGTTCAGATGCCTGTTGCTCCTACAATTACGTAAGACTCGTCTGCGCACACCGATTTACTATATGAAATAGTTTCCCCGTTGCTTGCCTGCTGAACCGACCTTCATTCCATGAGTCACATGACAAGAGGATGCGAGCTAGCAATGTTTACCAAGCAGGCGTCATTTATTTGCTAGTTGACTCCCACTGCATCGTGATATGTGGCTGTACGCATATCAGTCAGCAAACTCTCCGGCATCACTATATTGTGATATCTGCAGTCTCAAACTTGCGAATTTATAAAACTTTTAACGACGCTTCAAGTCAGTAATTTGTGTTTTGGACATTCAGAGGAATTCTGTCGTAATTCGATTATGCCTACATTTTGGAAATAATTTCTGGTATATCTTCATCTACAGGACACGTCTTGATTCGCATTTAATTGCAGACTCAGTGAAATACGTACTGCACTGTCTCTATATTTTCGCTGAAAACCATCAAATTCATGTGATATTGATTATTGCTCCAAAGTCAAAGAGAATGCAAAATTTGATCAAAAATTTGGACCCGCTACAGGTGAGATGTCTATTTTTGATACTTACAACAGCATTGCATGAGCTCATTATTGATAAATAAAGTTCATTAGGGGTGTAGGTAGCTATGGTGTGAGAAGAAACCAAGTAACTGATGTTTTGTTCAAGATAGAATATTTTCTTTTGTAATATGTTTCGATATCTCGACAGACAAGTGAATCGTAGTAATGGTAAACAATAAATTCAGTACGAAAACTACAAGTAACAGTAGAGAGGCTTCAACCAAACACTTGCATGGTTATTCACATCTTAATTACTTTGCATCTAAATTTGTTAAGTTTGATAACGTCACCTGCAGACCTGGAGTTTATGGTCTAACAACCGGTGAATGTAATCCGGTGAAGGTTTTTGTAAGAAATTTATCAAAATCCCGTATTATGATTGGAAATCAGGCTCTCCCACGCTGTTTTTAGAAGACACCTTTATTGGAAATAAAAAATAAGATCTGTCACTCACTGTATAAAAACCCAATGTAAAAAAGGGCATGGACTTTGTTGCCCATGATTAAGTCCGTGCCGGACGAAACTTGGGTTTTTCACGCTCATATTTTTTAATTTCAATAAATTGTCTAAAAAAGCAGGAGAGCCTATTTCCAATCATGAAGAGTGAAAATCACCTCCCGTATGACGGCGTTAATTTTCAAAATCTTTGTATAGTAACAGCTAACCTCCGATTCATTTTATATCAAAAATTAACGAAGAGGTTTTTGTCACACAATTCTTGATCAAATTATATAAAGTATGCAGTGGGTTGGTGCTATATACAAGCTTGTAAGCACTTTTTTATCCATCACAATAAGCCTACGTTTACGTTAGTTTATATTCATTTTATTTGTCTGCGTAAATGTACGAAGTGTGTTGGTTGCTATATACTAGTTTGGTAAGCAATGTATTTTTATCCATAACAATATACGTTTTACGCGTAGTTCATTAATTTTATTTGTCTGTGTCACTTTGAGTGATCTATAGTTACATTGTGTTCTTCCACTATCTGCCCGAAAAGAAGATGACAAATTTAAAATATAATGCGTAACTATAAGAATATTGATGCAATAAACATGCTTGCATCCGAAAATGGTCATTAAGTGAGCAATGTAATGATCGTCCATTCTGTAAAGATTTCTATTCCTTTAACGAATCTTTACAAACTTGTTTCAAATTGTGCTGTTAAGGCCACCAGATCCGTCATTATATGTTCTTAGGAAATTGCAAAAAATCTGTCATATTTCTGTACATATCAGGCTGAATAACGAAACGTTAATATGTAATACAATTACATTAAATTTTTATAAGATTCGCTAATTTTTGATTGATTTTCATAAAATTTGCACATATTCAATTAAATCATTAAGTATTTCCATAAATAAAAAATGTGATTAATGTCATCAATAAAAGTAAAAAACCACCTACATTTATTTGTCTGGGTTAATGTCAATTCCTTTCCATGACCCATATTCAATAGATATCTCATTTTTCAAGAAATATATCTAATATCCAACAAGTTTTAATTGAAAAACATTAAATCAATCATCGTAGCTGATGTTATCAACTATATGGAATAGATAGCCACATTTTCTTTATTTGTGTCATTTTTCATTTCTTTGGTGTTGGCCCCTCGCGTCGCTCTTCCTCTCTCTCTCTCTCTCCACTGTTTCTTATGAGTTGAGCAATGGAAATATCCTGTCAAAATCTCTGTTGAATTGCAAATAATATTGAATTGTAAATTAAAGCGTTTATTTTAATGTGTCTTGGTATTTATTTTTCATTGTTTGTGGAAAATCGAATTAATTCATTTCATAAAATCCCTGTTGTTTGTGCATTACTGTACTGTAGTATGACTTGAATATAAATTTAACTACCATTGAATTTAACAGGAATTTTTTCCCTTTCAGAGTCATCTACAGATCAATTTGATAAACCTGCAAGGAGGTCGAACTGAATGTGTCAAAGTTCTTCAACAACGCCCGCGATCGGTATGGATGGAAGGAGAAAGAGGCAGACAGGAATCTAGTGATATTGGCAGCTCCACCTGTCAAAAGACCACGTGTATTGGATTCCAACTGAATGACTTATATATATGATTCGTAGCGTATGATTATATAACGTGATTTCTTCAAAAATATAAAGAAAATCTGAATGCAAACTGTTTTACATAACTCAATCCGTACGGTATTGTCGGGTAGATTTTTTTTAAGATCTAAATTAAAAAAAGGGTATACTACTAATGATATATTACTATTTAAAATGAATATGATAGCACAAATAACCCTGCTTTTTAAAATTGGACGCGGTTAAATACCGCTACGGGCCCCTGATCGAAAAGCTTGCGGACTCCACCGTAGGGCCCCGTAATGCAAACCTGTTACGGGCCCCCTGATGTGATTTATCACCGGG
>CAJQUW010015442.1:0-70227 GCA_907163375.1 Prostheceraeus crozeri
TCTGACATCTTTTCGCTCTTTAAGTTGTGTTTAATAAAGTTTTGGCTTTAAAGTTTCGCTTATAAAGGTTGTTAGCTCTTCTAAAAGAATTTTGTCATTTGCTTCATTAGATATTTTTACCAATCAGACCTAGAAAGACTTTTGCCACCCTGTTTATTCTTATTCATCACTTTTTCTGACTGTATTTGAAAGGATATTTGATTTACTTCATTAGCTTCTTTGATCCAATATTTTGCATTCTTCATCTAACGTAATATATCATTTTCATCACTACCTCCTTCCTTCATTGACCGACCCGCGCTCTCACTTGTGACTTTGCGCATCCCATTACTCTTTGAAAGTAGTAATGTAGTTTCTCCTAGACTTCCTTTATATGTAACTGCCGTTAGTTTTTTTAATGGACTTTTCCTTTCTTAACGTTATTAATGTTTTATCTAACAAATTAGTAACAAGTGTAGTTGCAAAAAACAGACCCGTACCTGTTTAAACGCTCGTCAGCAACTACT
The DNA here is from genome assembly GCA_907163375.1 of Prostheceraeus crozeri. Classification (NCBI taxonomy): domain Eukaryota; kingdom Metazoa; phylum Platyhelminthes; order Polycladida; family Euryleptidae; genus Prostheceraeus; species Prostheceraeus crozeri. The sequence goes on from CAJQUW010015442.1 coordinate 507, forward strand.
GGAATTCCTTATAACACCTGAATGATATAACAATTGTTAAAGCACCTAAATTATTGTTAAGAATATGCCAATTACTTGTGTTACATTCTTAACTTTAGTCCATCTCTTTCTCTAATTTTTTTATAATGCTCTTATCGTTATTACTAAGAATTGAGATTCCTTACTGTCAAGGAAACACCCAGCTTACTGCGCAGCAGTTTGAGAGATGGTGTCTGGATGGAACCTCCCTTTATCAAGTCTGCTGTTGATAGATTCAGATTTTAGCATCAGACAATTTGCACATTCAAGCAGCACTTGAACCATTGTCAACAACCGATATGCTCTGTTTAAGGAACAACTTTTTTCAGAAATTTAACCTCATGCATAGAACGTCTTCTGGAGTTGAGTGGACTCCGTGGCATATTGGTCAAGTGACTGGCCTATCGTTCAAACCCCAAGAATGTCATTCGAAGTCGACAGGGAAGACATCCGAACCAAAACTATTACAACACTGCAACTGAGTCAGCGCTTTCCAAGCCGTCAGTGGAGGAGTAGTGGCGTTAAAAGCCTTTTTAGAGTTAGGCACTTCATTTCAAAATTTTGATTAAGTTAGTTTTCTTTGAAGGCGTCTTTTTCTTAATACGAATTTCATGGCCTCGCTTTGTCTACGAAGAGAACTGCACAGTGATGAAATGCTGATGCATCGATACAAAATCATAACAGGAGCTAGTGAGCAAAGTTAAAGCTGCTCACGAATGATGACGTCAACCAGAATGACGTCATGTAAGATAAAAAGTAGATAAGATTAAAAAGAAACAGTAGATGTGATCTTCTATTATCATAGACAGTTGACTTCAAGCTCTACAATTGAAGAGAAAATACTTAACGAAGATTGTAAATGACAGTGTCAAGCTAGTATCAGAAGATAGCAAAATAAAAGTGAGAATTTATTACAAAACCTAAAATTGTCATCAGTCACAAAACTAAATTGGATAAATCAACATCAACTGATCGTGTCGTATACCAATATTCATGTCCAGAGAACATTTGTAACAATGCTCACTACATCGACGACAAACCAGTTGTCAGTCAGATTCAAACAACACGAAAACAATGGCTCAATCAAGCAACACTCACTTACCACACACCGCACAAAACCCAAAAACATCCTTGACTCTATGTCTGTGCTAGCTAAATTCTCAGATATCAATGAGTTGCAGATCGCTGAAGCTATTCTACTCAAAGAAAGAAATCCCACACTGAATAAAAGAGATATGGGATTGACTAGACATTTAAACGTCATTTAATAACAGTGATATTTTTATATGCTGTTACTTATGATTTTTAAATACTTTCATACCTTATTTGTACTTGAAAATGGACCGAAACGTTATCCAATAATCAATATTATATTATAAAATGGTATTCTAACATCGCCTTCAAAGCATTAGATCACAAAGGAAAACAGTTATATAGAAAAACAGAAGGAACTTTACAAAAATGCAATATATACCAAATTTGATGGAGAAAACTACTTCAGTTTTGGTACTCCGAGTTTCATGTACAGTACAGGGTAATCATGATACGTTTTCAATATGGCCAAAGATCTGGGGATCTGGCAGGCCAGGTTCGTGAAGTCCGGAACTACTTTCCCAATACCATCTATTCCATTTTCCGGCAGTTGTTTTTTCGGAAAGCGCAGGAACACACAGAAAAGCGCTCGATAACACAGAAGGCCTTTTGCTGTGGAGTCACCATTTCATAACAAAACAAAAGTCTGCAATTGGTCGTGTCTCTCACCGCTATTTAACATTTGCATGTTGATGACCACTCAGATCACAGTGCGACTGAGCGAAAACGTACACAATTGTACACCAATTCACGCACCTCGATGCATCAACATGAACAATTGTGACATCGCATATAAAACTTCATGATATGCGGAACAATCGAGTCTTTGTTGGAATGCAATACTCCTTTTCGTTGCGAAGATATAGCGGTTTGAAATAGGGTCATTCTTTTTGAATAACCCTGTATATCTCTTCACAATCGTCAGCCAACTGTCAAAGAACATAGCAAGTAGTCCTTCTTAAACTACGCAATGAATAAACATCATTCACGCGAAGAAAGCGATGTCAGTCAAGTGCATCACGCTCTGGATAATAAGAATTTGTTCCGATGTGAGTTCAGGGGTGTGTGAACTGGTTGGCATTTTTCTTCTTGATACCATATCAGAGGAATATGACAAAAATCATATTGGCCTGTACAGGGATGATGGTTTGGCCTATTTCCAAACATAACGGGACGACAGGCTGATATCATCAGGAAGAAATTCCATGATTTTTTGTTCGATTTGGACTGCAGCTGGAGATACAGTCAGTCTTCCCAGTCAGGCGCGAATTCGCGCCTGGCGCGATTTTTGCCATCAGAGGCGCGAATGCGCGAATCTGTGGGCAAGGCGCGAATTTTGGGACAAGCAGATTATCAGATTTCAGTAAAAACTCTCAGATTTATTAACATGCAAGTTTGCTGTACTTGTCCTAGGCACACAATTTATTGAAAAATGCATGTTTATTACTTTCGAAGTTGCTACTCTGCATGAATATCACTGAATGTGATTATTGACTTATTGTTTGTCTGCGGATCTTTCAGTAAGTGATCAGCAGGCGTGTCTCTCATCAATGAAATCCTTTTTCAAAGCAGGAACACAGAAGCTGAAGGACTATCTGCCGTTTGGCAACAGCTTCTTGGTTGCTTGTCAGATGCTTGATCCGAAGCACCAAAAGCATCTCAACTTCGTGAAATGGGTCGGAAATTTGGCGCGTTGTCTACCCAATGTGTTTGCTGACACAGAGATCGGCAGCTTGGAAGTCGAGGCTCACCTGCACCAGACTGAATTTGAAATCACTTCTATTGATGACGGCGACGTACTTGACTTGTGGAAGAAAGTTTCAGTCGACAACAACAGGTCTCTCCTGACTCGACTCGTCCGTGTACTCCTTGTCCTGCCTCACGGCAATGCCGAGGTCGAGCGTGTGTTTAGTTCACTGAACAACACGGTGACAAAGAAGCGCTCACTACTCAAGCCAGTCACTGTCAAGGCATTGATTGTGTCGCGTTCCTGCATGGAATCAAGGAAGTGGACTTCAGCCTCACTTCTGGTGACTGCATCCTTGATTAGCATGTGCAATAGTGTCCACACTTCCTATCGCCAAAGATTAAAAGATGAAGCAGCATAAGAAGAAAGGAAGCGTGCGAAGGAATTGGAGGCATCCCTTATTGCTGAAGTCCAGATTGAAAAGAAGTGCAGCAAGCGGATTTCGAGTTTCGAGGAGGAGCTGTTGCAGAAAAGAGCAAGAAATCGAAGCGAAGTTGAAAGAGAAGGAGGCAGCTCACCAGTTGTTGCTCAGCTCACAGAGAGCAATTGCCAGCCGTGACGAAGAGATTGAAGCTTTGCGGAAGGTACAGGGGGAGCTACAAAAGAAAAAGGAAAAAGAATCGGTTCGAGTAACTCAAAACGTTCTAAAAAGGAAAGCTTGTGAAATGGCAATGATCGGCTTGTCCAAGATTCCGAAGAAGGAATGATGTATATTTAGATACTTCAATGCTTTATTAGACAGCGTTGTGTTTCATGAATTTGAGCTTGTTGCTCACTACTAGTTGTTTTCCACTCGTATTTTCCATGGGTGTATGAGGTTCTGTTGTTTCTGCTGCTGCATTAGGTACAACCCGCCTAAGAAGACCAGCAGGGCCATCCACGCGGTCCGTGGAGATTGCTGAAAAATAGGCATCTGAATCGCACAAGTAAAATCAAACCTCTCATTATGATGTCTGAATATCAGTTTTGAATAGGTATTATTGATAAACTTTGCTGTTGTTTTTACATTTTTTTTTACTAACAGGGTATGTGGCATGCCTCTCAGGAATAGTAGTGCACGGTGTGATCATGCTGCAGTAGTAGGTGTGGAGTTGACCCCACGATTGCTAGTCTCCTAAGTCATTTCAGTTAGGCGCGAAAAATTGCGCCACTGCCGACTGGGAAGACTGGATACAGTGTAATTTAAAGGTAGTCAGTTTTCTGGACGTTACGCTAAATCTCATGGATGGAACACATAAGCCATATCGAAAGCAAGATCAGGAAACTGTGTACATAAATACAAAATCAAACCATCTTCAATCGATTATTAAACAATTACCAATGACAATTGAAAGGAGAATAAGCGAGTTATCTTCAAATAAAACGATTTTCAAGGAATCGGTCAACCATTACCAAGAAATTTTGAATAAAAATGGGTACAAGCACAAGCTTGAATATCAAAGTCAAGACAATCAAGTTGGTGATGAAAAGAAAAGAAGATCAAGATTTGTTAGATGGTTTAATCCCCCGTACTACAGGACCGTATCAACCAACGTTGGCAAGTATTTTTTGATGCTCGTTGACAAGGATTTTGGGAGTGGTCATCGGCTCAGCAAAATTTTGAATAGGAATACATTGAAAGTTAGCTATAGCTGTATGCCAAACTTCAAATCTCTAATTAGTGCGCACAACAGAAAAGTATTAAAAAGTGAAGAGAAGAATGGAAAAGAATGCAACTACCAAAATAAAGGAAAATGTCCAATGGATGAAAAATGTCTCTCCACCAATATAGTATATGAGGCCACCATAACCAATGGAAAAAGCGAATATCAAGAAAAAGTCTATTTTGGGATTTGTGAAGGAACTTTTGAGCTGCGGTTTGCCAACCATAAAAAGTCGTTTAATCACATCAAGTATAAGAGCAAAACAGAATTGTCAAAGGAATATTGGAGGATAAAAGAAAATGGTGGTAACCCGATAGTAAAATGGAACATTAAAAGATTCTGCAAACCATTCAACCCTACTAGCAAGAGATGCGACCTTTGAATCAGTGAAAAATATTTCATTTTGAACTACAAAAGAGACAATCTGTTGAACATGCGTAGTGAGCTAGTGTCAAAGTGCAGGCATCGGAACAAATTCTTATTATCCAGCGCGTGATGCGCTTCACTGACATCGCTTTCTTCGCGTGAATGATGTTTATTCATTGCGTAGTTTAAGAAGGACTACATGCTATGTTCTTTGACAGTTGGCTGACGATTGTATAGAGATATGCTGTACATGAAACTAGGAGTACCAAAACTGAAGTAGTTTTCTCCATCAAATTTGGTATATAACTTGCTCCTATCTTAGTTGAGCACTTATTTGAGTTTGGACATCATTACCGAGTATATATATATATATATATATATGTAAATAAAAAAATCAAAGCAAATGTAAGTGAACATCAAAAATGAAAAACTACCAATCTCACGCCGACATGATTCTGCCAGTAGTCTAGCTTCTCAGGGCGGTAAGTGATTCAAATTTATTGCTACAAAAATTATATAACAGAAATTTGATTTCATAAATGAAATATTTTGATTTTTGGAAGAAATCATTGAGTCTTTCATATGGCATTGAGGTGTGATTCACAGATCTTAATGAACATAGCCTCTTTATGTTCACGATCTACTATTGTGGACCCCAAAGGCATTTTATAGAATGGTGTGATCATAATTTTTTATTGTAATTTTTTCCTTTCGGGGTCTCGGCATGTATATATATATACGAGTATGTATATGTAGTACTTAAATCAGTGCCATATTCATTTATGACGCTCGATTACTCGTGTCGAGCAGCATTTTAAAACCAAAAGAATTCCAGCAACATTATGTTTCAGCTTATTCGATAATGCGATAATGAAACGCGGGCGGTATATAGGTGTACATAAATAGAAAGTTGTTCCGACCCAAGTAGTACGATGTTGTATGCAATTTACTCGGTACATGTGAAGCGATTACTCAAAAATAATCTGATGATGAATCAAGTAAAAGACTAAACTCATAGACATAGAAGAAACATGCAGAATGAATTCTCTTTTTGTCGAGGAGACTGTTCCGAGATATTTGATAATTGCTATTTCAGCCAATTTAGAATATTTTTGATGCTATTACCTCAGTTATGTTTTGAAATTAATGTCTTTTTTACGTCGAATTAAATACTGAAATGTATAGGGGGATTCGGTTCAGCCCGCCGGTAATGAAACAGGTGGTGTTAAGCGATAGAAATAGTTATGAATTCGATTTTGTTGCAAAAAATTGCGAAAATGTATTATTAACAAAATTTAAAGTTATTGGACCCAGTCACAACAATAGTCCAAAATGGGACCTGTGTGCTGTTCACATCGCTTGAAGAAATTGGTGTTACACACGCCTTGTAGTAGGATTGTCAATAGAATTCAACTCTGCTACAATTCTATCTCCCAGCTCATGAGTGGATTCTGGTCTTGGAAATTTGTAGATCTGATTCCGTGCCCATCCCATAACCAAAAATGGCCCATCGCCAGGTAAGGACTTCGAGATGGCCAATTCCGATGACCACCTCCGCCTATCCAGCGATCTTGAGGATTTTCGTTCAGCAGTGTTCTTGTTGCGGAGGTCCGTCTTGTTGGTAGATCAATGTCTGTTTTCTCCGAATAAAAAAACAGGAATCACAGTTTTTTAAGAAGATCACATTATTATTTTCAGTAGTTGCCCTCCATCGATGACTTGATGCACAATGCTATAGTCAAAAGTAATCATTGCCCGAAAACCAATTGGAGATTTGAAGGTTTCATAGTCACATAGGGTTTTCCATTGCATGAGAAAAAGTGCTGTGCAGACTGACTAGGCCATTTAAATAAAAAAGAAAACAGTTTCATCAGTAAAGCAATCTTTCGATACCAGCCAGGATATTCGTTGTTCATCTGTAAAACAGTGCGGCAGAAGTTCAGCCAAGGTTCAAAATCCACCTCCTTCACTTCATGCACTTGACCAAATGTGAAAGGTTTTATTTCATTATTGCACAATACTCTTTCACCGATGATTGCGACGCGTCAAGCTGCGCTTCAACTCTCCGCTGTGAAGTAGGGAACCTACATCGATTGTCTCCAAACGCTTCAACAACTTCTGCTTCTTTTTCATCAGATAGTCGACTCTTAACAGGACCACCCGAATGCCTTATCGGCAAGACGGCAACACACTGAGTTTGCTCCAATCTTGAATGGTTCTCGCAGGCGGTGACTCTCTCTTCGCTGCTTTTCATTGAATGCTCCTCTTGTTGCTTCGCAATTACATGTATTAAATGCAATAGAACATGGTACAGCATAAGGACATCTTCGTAACTGAAGTAAGGATAATTCAACTTGCATCGACAAAAATCAAATTTGTTTGGAATTGTGAAGGAATACTTCACTGCTTATTTGAGGCAGGCACCAATGGTAATGACAACTTAAAATATACAAAATAGAATTCTTTATACACAGATAAATAAGTTGAACTTAATAGACATCGATTTTTTGCTTAGGTATCGACTAAGCACTCATTAGTACTGGCGCTCTGAACTGAATCACCCTGCATATCTAATAATTCATTACGGTACTCGTGATGTTTCATCAGTGAATGAACTCTGGATGAATGATGGCGTTATCGTCATCAATTCCATTATCTTACAAGTAATGGAAATATAGTAGGTCAGAGTGTGATTATCATTCACGTGAATCGACACGTTGACTGATAAAAACCGATTATTCATTGCAATGACATGATATCTAACGCCAATTATCCGAAACAGTGGAGTTTCAGGAGTTGTTCTTCTCTTTGATTCATACATGCACTGAATGTGCTGGTAAGTTCTTTGGTTATAGCAAAAGAATGAAAAGTAAAGTAAATTCGTATTATACTGTAAACACAACTCCACACATCACAAGCCCGATCACCTTTTTAATGGAGTCTCAGTCAAATGCTCAAGGATGAAAGAAAGCACGAAAATTCCAGTGCTTATGACCTACCTCCCCACGTTTTCAAATTTGTCTAAAATCCGTAGAGATGAATTAACCGTCACAAATTTCAGATACATGTATGTTTTCTACCTACATGCAAAAGTTAATGTAAGTTCGACAAGCACTTTTTGAATTAGAGACGATTACGTGAAGTGTAGTGATGTCAGCAGCTTGATCTGACTTCGCCTGACCTGATCGTCTAAGTAGATACCACTAGGTCTTAACAAACCCATATCGCGACAACTCTTGAAGTGATAATGACCCAGACCACATCCTTTCCACTAATATACTTAACTTAAGAATGGTATGGTCGGGCAGTGGTTGTGGGAAGATTTCAAATAGCAGTGTACTTTAAGTGCCCTCTTCACATATCAAATATATGCAGCTCGATAAACAGATAATGGCAATTAGTCCGGGAGTGTTTCTCCCTAAATTCGAGCACAAGAGGCTTGTTAACATGGAACTGTGGATTTTGAATCGCTGAATCCGAAAATCAAATTTTTGTCTGTTACAATCGGTCTCGTTTGGTCAGGGCTCAAACTGAACAAATGCAAAACGTCACATTTCGCATTAAATTCACGCACTGACAAGACTTCCATTAAAGTTATCTTTGTATATTAGATAATCGCAATCTATACATAAGAATTACAGATTTCAGTCCTTAAAGCATTTAAGAACGATTTTTTGTCTGGCTGCCAAAAAGTTCTGAATGGGTCATTCCGTGCGAAGTAGTCAAGACCGTTTAACCCACCATCTCAGATTTTGTTCATATATGGCTTATAGGTAGGGTTTGGTCTGAATTGCTCCGATTCGCCGCAGTTCCTGATTTACAGGGCCTCAAAGTTGCCTATGTCGCTTTGTATTGAACGACAGATTTTCTCTAGTAGCTGTCCTTAGCAACAACTAAAATACGTCCGTATTTGTTTCTTTTGAAGCTAGCCTCACCAAACTTTGCACACATTTTATTGATGATGTGCTATGGTACCCCACACAATCAATCTAACATTTGTGCTGTTATGACTTAGATATCGACGCTCAAAGTTGGCGATTTTCTTTCCAAAAATTGCGGAAATCGCAAACTTTGAAGCTGAATATCCAGAAAGGCCCACCTCTAACTTCAATGAAATTTTTATGGCATCATCACTACATGTAAACCAAATTAGTGACAAAAGACTGGCGTATTTTGTGACTTCCTTTGAGAAATAAGGACAAAAAGCGACATTTGTAAATGGTTCAATACGCCGGCGCAGCTGTGTTTGATGAATGTACGCTGATGTGTTCAAGAGTTATTTTAAGTTGAAGAAATTCGCACTAGATATATTTTCAATCTTTAACCTTGTTAATTCATATCAAACCAAAGAGACTGGTGCCATTTTATGGAGACAGATTGACTTCGGAAAATAATGAATGCTGGAAACGTCGCGCGTTGTTGTTTTAAATGGACTATGTTTTTGGTCAACAGGCCAACCAAGGGAAAGAAGAATCATCACTTTACTTTTTCAACACATTGTGATATGATCTTCGTTTTGTGGAATAATGATGCATGTAGCTCCGATCACGTTTACAGTTCCTGTACAGTGTGCATGCTGTAACACAGCAGCCTTCGATACAAGATGTATAGAAATTTAAGGTTCAAATTGTCATTAACAGTTGAATTATACTCGTCAGAATCACTGATAATGCCCTCTTGTGTAATGATGTAATTAGCAACCACATGTTTATAGCTCAAAACATCCTAATTATTTCGGCTTAATAATGAAGTTGCTGATTTTTAATGCAATTTTTACTGTTTTGCTGATTTTTGACAGCTATTTACTTTGAAGTGCACCGTTGTGCGTCCCATGGTATGCCTTTGACCCTGTCAACGCAATAATCACGATTGCGATCACGCGAGGCTATTGTTTCTGCACGTGACAGAACAGCCACCAGCATGACGTTATTGCGTTTAGATCTTGCATAATATATATCATCTTACATGATAGAAGTATCAACCTCTCCATCTTAGCGACTATGATTATTTCAAATTCATTCAATTAAAGAACCGGTAAAAAACTTACTGGTTGCATCAATAGTCGGCTACAGAGTTAAGATGACAATTAATTTGATAAAAGATATTCTGCATAGCTATACACCACCATGCGCCAAAGAGCCAAAGATGCTTTCCAGGTAAGCGTTAATCCTATGCAATGGGTAACTGGGGATGGCTTGCTGAACCAATGATTTGAAAGGTCAAAAATGCACATTCTTCCAAAATCGTCATTTTAATTTTCAAGTTAATAGAAGACAATGGTGCTTAACGTCGAACGGGGTGTCCATTTCCTAAAATGTACTTATGAAATTTTTCACATGTAAAATTGACACATATCCCATGCATTCGAATTACAAGAGAGATTGTAGCATGCCCGTTAGTCTAGGCATTAAATAGGATGTCCTCAGACTTGAACAATTTAGCAATCATAGACGCTTTGTTGGGGCCCGTCATTGCGGCTAGGAATCGCCCGAAGCTTGTGACATCCAGAATGGTTTAGCAAACGAATTACTGCATAACGAGCTGCTGTAAATTTTTCCTGGTTTTAAAGTGCGGATGATACTCATATAAGATCACGGAGTGTCAGTTCGTCTGGGAATATGATTGAAACTAGTATTCAATGTTTCTCTGCTTAATATTTTATATAATACATGAAGTTTTGCAAAAGACCACAAACCATGAGAGATGAAGGCGAGCTTTATTCATGAGTTACGAAGCAGCGGAACAATGATTGCGTAAAACGAGGCATGGCAAGGAAACATGCTTCAAGTATCAGTGGGTTTACGCATATCTCAAAGTATCACTGTCGTTTTGAATTAGCTTGCAAAAAGCTTTTCTCTAATGATAGCAATAACACGGAACATTTCTGAATTTATTCTTTCCTCATAACTCAGCTGAATAATTGGAATGTCGCTGCTGCGTGTTAATTCTGAAATGTAATAAGCCAGGGACTCCTATATACTATGCCTCAGGACATGACAATCAAACCGTCATACTGCAACATGCGGCCGACTTGTAAAACGAGAAACTATTCGAAGTTATTGAAAAGATTTGGAATGATAGATTGAGTTTTTTAATGTACATGTATACACGTAGCCTACATTATATCATCAATTAGAATTGTTAGTCAGTGAGTAGACCTATGTAAAAAAGGTGGGTGCTAGACAAACAACTTAAACCGCCGATATAAAAAATACTATGGACTTGATTTATAGTATATCATAGTAAGGTACGATGAAAGAAAAACGAGAGATGTCCGAAGACCGGTTTATCAATTACGTCTGAATTTTATTTTCTTTCTTTCTGTTGAAGATGGATAAGAAGCGTCTTTTGCGAAATTCTTCATGAAAATATTACAGAAACTACGGATTAGTTTCTCAATGAGAATTTGGAAAGAGTGTCCATGTTCACAAAAGGCACCCTCATTAACTGCGTAGCCGTATTCTTCAATCTTTTGAATTATAATATAGACAAAATCTGATAGAGGAGATTCAGTTGATAGAAAATCATCACGAAATTTCTCTTGGACGAAATGGAAAATGAAGTATGCAACTGATGATAGGAACAAAATTCCATCGGATGGGTATCGCAGTCCACCACGATCTCTCATTTCGGTGAGATGAAATTGAGATTCATCGATTTCCATAACATTCTGAGTTACCAATAAGTTTTCACAGAAAGCACAGCTTTTGATTCTAGAACAGTTAGTCACATATCCAGCGATATAAGTGATCATGTTAAGATCCGTCGAATTCAAAGCTTCACATGTAAAACCCGGAATAGCTGTGATAACATTGGTGGTGAAAGCCATGTTTATTTCATTAATGTGATCTCCTTCGGATGTCATGGCAAGTTTGAGTTCGACTGGAGATATATTGGTACTTTTCAGAAGATTTGAAACACTCGAAGTTATACAGTGTAGGTATTGGATGTTGATTAACGAAACACGATGAAGCGGTAAGATCATTTGAAATCGTCAGCGATGCGTTGATAATAGGATTGTCATCGAATTTAACATGATAGAGATAGCTTTTCGAATCAACGATTTCACATTTGAAGAAATAGCCGTCCGTAAAATCCATCAACTTCGTCGGTATTTCATCAACATATGAAATCAAATCATCTTCGAAGAAATTACCAATAATACTTTCGTTAATTTCAATTTCTTTTGCTTGTCTTTGGTCAGCATGAGTGGAAGATGTTCGTGGTAAGGCAGAAATTTCAGTCAAATATTTCGGAGTGTTCGGAAATATCGTTGGAACTGCATCGTCCTTTAAGTACACTCTTTTTAATACCTTCTTATCCTCACCAGTTACATTTCTCTGTCTTTGCTTATCAACACTGTGGACTTTAAAAAACAATGCGGAGCAAAATGACGGGAACAAACACGACTGTATGAAGTAACTTTATAGTAATGACGAGGAATTTTCCGAAGCCATGCTTTTTTCAGCTCTTCATTCGACGGAAATTTGTGGAATGTAAGTTGTGATTGCGAGTTATCCTGAGAAATCGATGAACACTGCACTGATTGATATCCACTTTTACACATCGGCACCATACACTTATTCACCATTTCGGACAGCCAGTGTATCAGCAATGCGTGAATAACACCACCTTCCTCTGACAGAATTCAGGTTTCGTCTATTCATCATGCAGACTGCTACAAAAAGACAATCAATAGACTGCCGAATCATGACGACGAACGCATCAGCTGTGTAGCCTAGCTCATTGCCAAGACATCTCCCGTCTTGTCAATCAGCGTGAGTCAGCGCACTGCTTGCTTTATCGGCCGCATGTTGCATCGCTTTAAGTCAATCACAACCTATTGTCATGTCCTGAGCCATAGTATATAGGAGTCCCTGAATAAGCTTATGCCTTATATGAAATTCATGTATAATGTGTTGTATATTACATTCACTCTGCATTCTTGCTAAATACTCAGCACAAAAGAATGAGAGTGGATACATGAAGCATGGAAGAAAGGCACTTGCCCGACGTGCTTCCCAACTTGCTAAACAACCCGGGCATAGCTGCAACTTTAAATAGGGAATTGTTTCGATGCTGAGAGATGTGAATTAGGCCTGTTGATGAAAAAAATGAAGCTTTTACGTCACTACTTGGACGGTGCTGACATAGTCAGACTTATGGAGCGTTGTAGTACTTTTAATCCGGATGCCCTTCCTACCAACTTCCAATGACACCTTCGGGGCTCGACCTCTGGACCAAAAGATCGCTAGGCCAAGCACTTAACCACTGTGCCACGGAGACCACTGTCGATGATTCCTGATATTGGATGAAATGAACTATTCAGGTCTGATCCCATTTTTTCAACTGAGGATGCAACTCAATATTTAAGTATTCTATTTACATTGTGTAAACAAGGTTTAGTCACTATTTTTCGATTTGCAACATCGCCTATAATTCATGAACTATTTATCCTATTCGCAAGGCGATTTTTGGTTTGGTTCGTTCTTTCTTACCTTTGATCTTTTCCGACAATGAATACGATTTACAAAGGTAATACTCATAAAAAATCGCAGAACCGCTCTCACATTCGCTCTGCAACATCATGTCGCACCTCCAACACCCGACTCTCTCAGACAAGACATTTGCAACCCGCCAAATTTGGAATTGCCTGCCTTAGTCCTTCATTATCGCCAGCAATATCTCCTTCTTCAACGCCCACTGAATTTTGTTCCAAGTAAATGTTCATCGCAGCTTGTCATATGTATGTGGAGGCGACCATGAATCCTTGACATTAGGTAAAATGGTTTTAATACTTCTATTTTACCTAATGTCAAGGATTCATGGTCGCCGCTACAGAAATGTGACCTACTGAACATTGTTTGCTGATCTGTTAATAGACTTAGGCGCCATCTTTTTTATTGCTCTTATCTTTTCTCAATGAATTGAATTTCATGTCACTGTCATAGAAGGTGAACTTCAAGATTATTAGTAGCACGGCAAAGCCAGGGTAAATAAACGCAAAGCAGCCTGTTGTGCAGTTCTTCCGCGTGTTCAGCAATTCTAGATATTTTAAGTTAGTTTGGGCCATTGCGATCTGCACTGATGTTGTAGGAAGAAAAGCAGCGTCTGCGGCTGGTAAGGAATTTTTCTGCTTAAATTGTTTAAGTCTGAGGACATCTTCCTATTCAAATCACTGAGTTGAGATGGAATAGAAAATGAGTGAAGTTCAAATAATCTTCAACTTCGAAATCTCAGCAAGATTGAAGTGTTTCCTTAATGATTTGAAAAAGTCAGTCATGTGAATACTAGTTGCAATAGAGAATGGAATTAATGTCCAAAGCAGCTACCCCTACAAATGAATGAAGGTTGCCAATCTTGTGGTCTCGACTGGGTCGTTCTTCAACTGATGATTGACTTTTATTTGCATAAAGGAATATATCTTTATATTTGAAGTTATTGCAAGAGTTCATGCTTGACGAAAGAGGTTGAAAGTTTTCGTGAGTTAAAAACCTTAGTTCTAGTCTTATAATGCAAAATTTGAACGGTAAAATATCAATTTGTAACTGACTTAGACATTCTACATCAAGTATATCATACTATGTGCAATTACTTGCAACTGAAAATGCTTCTATTTTCAGTAACGCTAGGTTTGTGCGAGTCTTGGCTTAAGTAGCTCATTTTGCGCATGATGAGTTTTGATGTTAATCTTAAATTTATTTTAGGTGTAGACTAGTTAATTTCAAGCAATATATGCTGACCATCAGACAGATTAATAAAAGTTGTGATAGGAGAATGAGGTAAATTGCAAATGGCTTTATGTGAATGATCGGTGCACGGTATGCTGACGCAAGCTTATTACCATGTCTTCTCAAATGACACATTCTCAACTGTAATAATTAATTACATTATCTGAATTTTTTCTCCACTGCTATGAAGCCATTGTCATTTGGCTACAGCAGCAGGTCCAGATAATCTGGATGATCATTAGTTTAAGTCCCAATCAATCTCACATCTTTTGCATTCCTAATTAATCTTACATTCATCCATGATCGATTTATTCTAAAAGTATGACACTTGCAGATAAAATTTCACAACATCTACATGCAAATGTTGTTTCATCAGCAAAGCTATCTTTTGTTGAATTTTTGAATTTTTTTGCAGTGAATGATGCCAGTTTTATGTATTACCTTTGAAGCCATATATCGTTGTCAGTATATAAATACATATATATTTGGAAGTTTTATCCATGAGACATATTATTTGCCAAGAAAGTTTCATTTCACAAATATTACTACGATTTTCTGCCAGCAATTTTAAAATGACAGGGATTGCTCCAATTTTCAGATTTCTTCGCATTTGATTCTTATGTACATGTAAATTATCATCAACGTTCAGGATCTTTTTTACTTTGTAATTTGTCACCTCTGTAATTATGCTGAGCTGTGGTGTTTAAATAATATGCATGTATTGAACGTGAACAATTTCATATAGGAAAATCATGTAGCACTTGAATAGTACTCGTATGTCAGAGCATAGACATTCTATTCGTAATTGTAATGCCAAAGATAATGCTGTCTATTGTGTTCTCAATAATCATGCAGCTGATTTGCAAAACTTCGATGTCTAGTAAAATGTGACTCTGTGTAAAAAGGTTCCTAGTAATGACACGCCTATCAGACTGCAGGTATCAAGGTGATTTTGAAACGATGTATGAAATTTAATCGTGGCTTCGCCTCTATTGACTCAGTAGCTGTCAAGGGCATTGTGAACTCTGCATTTTCATTAAATACAAAATACATGTTTAAAACCTGATTTTAATTGCAGTTTAAAAGCATTGTTTTAGGCGGCTAACATGCAACTAGAGATATATCACACATAATCTTAAAACACATGTGTTTGATGTTTGAATTCAACCGAGGTTAGTAAAAAAATCAATCGGTTAGTCAATAATAATAGTAAATAAGTCAATCGGTTAGTAAAAAATATTCAGTAATTCGAACATTTTAACTTTTCCAAACTTGTCAAAATTAAATTTTTTGTGAACTGCACTTTAATCCATTATAAAATAAGCTCTTTGTGGATGCCGAGGCTTTTTAAGAAAATGCAAGGCCAATTGATGCAAATATAGATTTGAAATATCCAATTTATTGCATCTACTGAAAAGAAAGCAATTTTTGTAATGAACCGCATATTCTTTTAACAGATTCGCTCGGGTTTTCATCGGAGACTGCGATGGTCAATCATATCAGCAATAACTCTTTGATACAAAACATCTTGGGCGGGATTGTCTTCAAAAACTTTCCAACCTCAGGTGGCATGCCTTGGAACATGACCTACAAGATTCGATTGTCATATCGACCAAAGTCAAGAAGCTCAGGTGGAGGAGGAGATACTAATAATGGCGATTGGCAAACTCAACTTACCAGTCCCGTCTTTCAAACGATTGGGCCGCGTGAGCAAAATGCAGCGACAGGCGGTCGACCTGGCTACTATCGAGAAGGTTTTCTCACTCTTCAATATCATATTGACCGTGCAATGATGAGTCTACATGGAGTAACGAATATGGATGAAGTCTACATGCGTCGAATTCCTTATCCGCCTTACATAAGGGATTTTTTCATTCTTGCTATTCAAACACAATTCGCGTTCTTTCTTATTCTTGGGTTTGTTTATGCTTCCCTCAACATAACGAAGAACGTATGTCAGGAGAAAGAGCAGCGATTAAAGGTAAGACTTGTTTTGCTGTAGACCCGGAATTTATGCTAGTTTAGAAATTAATGCACCTCTATTTGAGATAAATCTATTTCTGTGTACCGATTTCATCCGTTTCACTGATAGGTGCACGTAATGATTAAAGTGGAAAGAGATAGAGCAAAACGAAAAAGTGAATTTGTAACGTCTTAACTCTCCACTGGAGCTTGTGCCAACATAGTCACACTTTTTCTGAAGTACCGTGTTACTTTAAGTCCTGATGCTCATCCTGTCGACTTCCATTGATACTCGGGACTCGACCACACAACCAAAAGATCAGACGGCAAAACAATAAACCACTGTGCCACGGAGACCATGAAGCGAAACATCATAATTTATTGCGATAAAGTATCAATCAAAAGTTGCTCGTTGTATGTTATGTCAAACGACCCCATTTTATGACAGAAAGGTTTCCTCTAATCCTTTTCGAAGAAATTAACGAAATTTTATTAAACCTAAACTGACATCCGGCTATTGAAAACGTCAATAGACGGCCGATTCCAAAGCTGGTGCCGAAGTTAAGAGTGTTCGACATTGAAGTGAGCAAGAGCAGGTTGACGAGGTGTAGCATGAAATTCAAGCACATGATTGTGAAAACGTTGAAGGCAAGGAATTCTGTGATGAACTCTTAATCAGAATTGATTCCGTTCTTCTTGGGAAAAGGGAATATTCCTTTGATATCATAGAGTGTCTCATTTCTATGTTCAAATTCATCAGCAACTAGATCTGTAAAGTTGAACGCAAATTGCTTTTGGATTACTCGCGCTTTTTGTTTCATTAAATTGTTGACATTTTACAAATCAATCGGAGAGTAAAAGAATTTAAATAAATAAATGTAGTAAAACGGTTATCTGAAGAAGTGTATTTTTTCAAAGAATATTATTTAAGATTTAAATAAACTAGTAGCGTTCTGTAAAAATTGATTTTTAGAATTAAATTGCCTTAGTGCTGAAAGAAATTGCGTGGAATTGATAGAATTGAAAATAGTAGGATTTGGATTCATTCAATTTCTTCAGCATTTGACAATGAGATTGAAATACCAATAATTTAACTAGTGAAACAAAAGCATTATTTCCTAGCTAGATAATCAAAAAATGAATCACAATTTAATTGATGTGCAACCTTGATGCCGTAACATTGTTTCTTTACTAAAAGTTAAAAGCTTTGTGAAGAAAGCAGAAATTAAGTGGACTTGATTTTTTGAAAGGCTAATATGCGGCAAGTTAACTTGGGATTTCTTTACTTTTGAATTATTTATAATAAGCCAATGTATTTTTTCAAACTCAGTCATACAGCAAAAGATACAAGGATTATCGCTTGCCGTTGGAGTCTGCTGCACAGTCTTGTTCTCTCTTGAAATTCAAGAAGCTCCGTATCTCTGTGTATCAAGTCCGATCAATCTATAAGTTGCATGTAAATCGACAATAATGAAGTGCAAGTAATGACAGTAATACAAATAATGAAGTACAAGTAGGTTAATAAAATCCGAATAAATATGCGTAGTCCAATTATAAAATCTACTATAAACTGCGAATCAACATCAACATGGTATAGTGCGTGCAGCCTACGTAGGAGTAATGTAAAACATGACTCGGTATCAATTATGCACATTTATGAGTCGTACAAGTATGTGTGCACACTGATGTGACAATTTAGACCTTCGTGATGAATTGGAATTACACTTTCGGAATTAGTCATAATTCTTCAAGCTTACCTGTAGGCAACACTCCTCAAACCCTCTTCAGGGTTGACATCTGTGTCTTTTTCATTATATTCTCTTTCATCTTCATTTTGATGAAGCATTTTATCTGGGCATGGTAGACATGTTGCGTGTCAGTATTAGTTTTTTATCTCCTATATCGAGTAAGATTAAAGTAGACACACTTGGATATGTTATAAGTCTTAAACGAATCATTTCATTCAGTTAAGTTCAGCATCTACATGTAGCTGTAAGCATTTCTCACTTAATGTCACTTTTTTGTAATAGTTGATATTACGAACTCGTACTACATTTTATGAGGATAAAAGGTCCCTTTAAGCAAGTGTCAAGCTTCAAATACTTAAGCAGTATGCTCTGTGAAGATGGAAGATACTCTAAGGTGATGTCTTCGAGGATCGGGATGGCAAAAAAGGAGCTAGTCACCGTCAGGATTGTATACCATTCTCTGAGGAAGTATCATTCACAATTTCCGAATTTATCATGATAACAAGAAACATTATTCAGGTCTTCATCAGGAACTCGGCCACATTCGTTTCAGCCACGAATTCCTGAACACTCAGACATTTTCGAGAGAGATTCTCCATACATCATGTACAACTACAATCTCAATGACGTGAAATTCAATTTATATTACTAGCACATCGTCAAGCGAATGAACAACTCGGGTTCTTTCACTTCAGTAGGCTTGAAACTGTTTCAATGACACTCTCGGGGCTTGACCTCTGGACCGAAAGATCGCTAGGCCAAGCACTCAACCACTGTGCCAGTGCGACCGCTTTAGTGAGCTGCTGCAAGTTTTTAATATTTAGTTTTCTGGTTGAAGCGATTTCCAGGTTATTCTATTATCCGTGTCGTCTCGAATGTTCATTGTCTTCTCTTTCACATCGATTCATCATGTTTGAGAAAATGAATATTCTGAACCTTTAAGCTTCAAGTGTGTGTCATTAGCTGATGTCTTAAATACTCACATGCGAAAATCCAATTTGTTAAGTGGGCCTGTGTGCGATGCACAGGTGCACTGGTTACTTCTACTTGCAGCCGTTCTCCGGCCGGTGCACCGGAATGTGTGAATTTCGACCAATTTGATATTCTACTGAATTATTTCTATTGCTATTAGTTCAATTTGTCCTGTATCTCAGTCACTGAAAGTATGGAGAAATGTTTTTAGCATACAATATAATTAATCCAACTAAGAGAATTTTTTTAATTGTAGACAGCATTCTAATTTGGAACTTTAGGCTTCTATAGCATGAAAGTAAAAAATCTCCATTATAGCCATCATAGAGACGATGTATGGGTCAAGCAAGAGGAGAGTCACTTGCACTTAGGAATTTGCATACAATTCGATTAGAATCATGCAACAACAATGTTGTGTGCTAGGCAGTTTGTCTTCTTGCTTTATTATGCATTTATTATGCATTTTATTGTTTTGTGAGAACAATCTCCATTCCATTGTTAGAGCAATAACTTTTCCGCGGCATGCATTTCAAGTTCCAATGTCATACAAAAGTCCAGCTTGTCAGCTATCTACGGTACATGACTGACAACAGACATGTCATGTCATCAGACAATGGATGACCAAACAATTGGTAGCTGACCGTGAGCGAATCTTCACAGACGTATTTAACGCGGTATGAACAACGCCCGCTCTCACAGTCTAGTCTCTCCAAGCGAAGTTGTCGGCGTGAGCCGTTGATGGTGTTTCAGCCTATCTTCTATGTGCGAACTATCATCGAACTGCTGCGGACGTGATCACCACGGCTTGTGGTCCTGTAAGAATCTGGAGACTCTGTTGGTGCTGTGACTGTCTTATAACTGTGAACGTACCATCTGTCCTTGTAAGGACTGTTTGCACCATTTATTTATTTTCACAATATAATTTATCCACATTTTTCATTTACATTTTTCAATCATATGTTTTGGGAATATTAAGAAAATAATAACCCGTAACAACAAGGAAACATGTAAATCAAGTCTTAAGATAGATACATGACGTTAAGTTAGTTTGTAACGAAAAGATGCACAATCGTGATTCAGCTGTTTATTCAAAAGATGGTTAAACCTCTACAAAAATTAAACTGAAACCTCTGTGATATTCAAATCCATTAGAGAAGTTTTAAAGATGTTGGAGATTGGCTTGGATTTTGAAGGTATTAGAATTACAACTGCTAAGACTCATGGTCATCATACTCGGAAATGGCCGGAATGTTATCAGCAGACCTTACGTAGAGCTTCAAGTTTATACGATTGATGATGAGAATGCTGAAGATGATGATGACCATGAGTCTTTTTAAGTGTCTGAACTCATGGCACAACATGGAATTTACCGCGGAAATTGGTGGGAATCCTTATCATTTATCGACATTAATTAAGATGTTGCTGACAGCTACTTAGTTAACACTGTTTGTAGGAAATTCACATACAGAGGTTGAATTTTGAATTTTTAGGCTGTTTGCCCCATACAGTGGAAAAGAGGCTTAGTAAGTACTCTGATAAATAGAGCATCCATTGTTTGCTCCTCTTGGGGGAAACTGAGAAATTGAGAAGCGCACAAAAACTTTCAGAAATATAGGCTATTTGCAATTATTCAAAATACAGTTAAGAATTATCTAGATAAAAAATTTGACACTCCAGTGTAGACTGAAGATGTTTAATATACATAAACATAAACGATAAAAATTCCGTTCTTTTGGTATGCAATCCATTTAAGTTATTTAAACAAGACTGCAAAGTATTTTGAATGTAAAATTTACAATGATCTTCGCATTAGGTGGGTGCTTATATGCAATAAAATTAAGAAAAACTTCTCGAGCAAGGATCTTGCTCCAAAAGTTCTCAAGTCATGTCTTGTGTGCCGTTTTGCTGCGCAGACCCTCGCACTGCCTGTATTGGTATTGCGTCACATCAGTGCTAGAAGTAAGGAGCGTAGTCAAAAAATGTCCGCAATCTCGGACCATGTATTAAACTGCCAATGCAGTTGTAATTCTAATAACTTGAAAATGCTATCCTAAGCCTCTAATAAGGTCGACTTAAATGTTATGGAAGCTTTGTACGCAGAAATGTTTAACCCTAACTTGAACAGACAGTTGAACCACGATGGTGCAGATTTTATTTACAAACTAATTCAGCGTCTTCATAGACTTCTTCAACGTTTATAGACTTGATTTGCATGTCTCCTTGTTGCTGCATGATTCTAAATCCATTTCATGTACATTCCTAATCATCTACTTATCACATTTTGTAGAGCATTGAATCTACATTGGAATCGAAAAAATGCTAGCACTTATAATGCAAGACCTATTCCTTCCAGCTTGTGAGGACTGAGGACCTAATTGATCATCATAGGACAATTTATAGCGCGAAATAACTTATTTTTCGGCCATGGCATAATAAGTGCGTCATCATAACTTCTTTAAATGTTCGGTGCACGGGTGCAAACACGTGTGACTAGCGCACAGCGCCGATTTGAAGCATTTTGAAATTTTCTACAACAACTGTTACTGTATAAAAAAGGAACTCGATTTTCATTTAATCAGATGTTGCAACATGGCGTGACCAACAAGTATCGTTTATATTCGTGAAAATGGAGCACACTGATAATTCTCCCAACAGCGTTATGTAATCAGTCAGTTAAACATGCAAATCGTTGCTAAGCAATGATTGCCACCATACCTTGAAGTTGTAATATCGATTCTTTATCTACTATTGTCGATGATGGAGAAGGTTGATGCAGTGTATTTTACAATCCATGGAAGTGCTGACAGATTCAACAAAACAATTTATCATTGTGTAATTCCAATGAATCAAAGTCTAGCAAGTTACCGAATAGTGACGCCATAATCTGATGTAAGCATTGTAATCAGCGGACCTTCGTCAATGTACACATTTAGTATCACGTTTCACCAGGTTGATACATAAGTTAACATAAACTCTCAATTAAAAAACTTGAATTGCTTATGACATTCGTGACGTTCGTGATCTCAAATTGATCACATTTTTTAACATATGATCAGTTGTAAACGGTGAAACGTACTAACGAGTAACTTCACTATTATACGTTGAGCAAGCAAGATCTACGAATAAATGCTGTCATACTCGCAACATACAGGTTATATGTAGTACAAAACAATCTGCCAAATATTTCATGTTGCCTGTAAAAACTTTGATATCGTGGTAGCAATGTTATTTTATGACATTATCGTCGATATTTCATTTTTCGATTTGATCATCTAAGAATTTTGTACAGAAAAAACAGCTTGCAGCTCATTGCGAAGCTTTAAGGTCCCAAATGCTTCTCACATGCACATCTAAGAATTGAATGATGTTTCGAAATTAGCGAGTAGCTGAGATTGACTGCCAGCACCAGTCAGGTTTGTCTTTAGGCCTCAAAGGTTTGTCTTCAACGAAGTAATGATCGATTGCTTACTGGACCCCCGAGGTACTTTTATCTTACGAATCCGATAATTATGTCGACGTGATGATGCGTCATTCATACCTAGTATAGAAAATGATAAGAATTTTGCATTTTTGCGACAAAAATTATTGTTTAAGTAGGGGCCTTGCCAGTGGACAATTAGACACCCTTACAGTATTTCAGTAAAAATTGCATTTGATTCATTTGAGTATTATACATTCATATGATTGACATTATGTAACAAGTTTAAAGTACACTGAATTCTATCTAGAGATAACCTCGCCTATTTCTCCTGTCATACTTTCTCTTTTCATCAGAAATCCAGGAGAAACTCAATATCAGATCCACCCAGTGATGGTCACAGTTTTTGATTCACTTCAGAATTCTAACAGAATACAAAAACTTTTAGCAGATGAACCATCCTTCAATCGATATATTCCAAGTGAGACTTCTTGTAAGCATTCTTTGTAGGGGTGTGGCAACATGAATTGTTATCTAAGGGATATCAGGAGCTGCTCGTAAATGAATGGAGATGCTCTAGTACCATCCATGAAAATTAAATACATTGTGCTGCCACAAGATGATTGAATTAAACCTTAAATTCGTCATTCCGTTAATGCGTTTTTCGATGTGATAAAAATCGATGATCAATTCAACCATATACCTGAATGAGATAGTACTGTTTCATTAAGTGCACTTATATATAAACGTTAGAAAGTGGATATGCAGCTCTTCAACATTTCGATCAATTTGAAACACACAGGTCAACTAGCATTTATTTCTGATATGCGAATTCTCATAGACAAGTATCACGGTGTTATTGAGTCAAACTTATGTAAATGTGACGTTTTTTGTGTCTGCTCATCCTAAAAATAGTGTTAGAACAATGTCTATTTTTCAATTACCACTTTAGATGACGAATTATTAAATTTCAAATGAACATTTTACAACAGGTGAAATGAATGAGCGTTTGATCAAATTGCCATGCGATAGATATGCGACTGGTTGGTCCCCCACGATCACACAAGTTGTCAACACCTTTTTCATGTTTATTACAGGACTTACCATTTACATTTTTGATCACAACATCTATATTTCAAAATTTCTACTTTAATTTTTTTTGACTTGATTATCACAATTTCAGAATTCAACAATTATTTTTTACAATGAGATATTTAAAAATGAACATTGTCAATGAGATTACAGTATTGACCAGAATGGATGACTCAGATGTGTGTTTTATGTTTTTGGTGATAAATTTACTGTGATGATTGTAAGTGTACGTGTACATAACTTTGTGTAAAGTGAATTATAAACGGAAGTCAAACAGTTATCCAAATAGTATATTTATCTAAATATTACTTGAGTGACCACCGGTCAGTACTTCGAGTGGATCCCTTTTTCTGAATCATCCCACAAATGCTGGTAGGCATCGAGAAGTTCAACTTTTTGTATAAAATTCCATTTATCAACTTCGTCCACACTGCCGCGATAACTTTCTTCAATTCCAATAAAGATGTCTGTTTTTTTAAGTAAAGAGGTCAAGTTTGGTAGGTTTGTTTTAGCAGCAAGACCCATCAAATTTCAATAGGATTGAGGTCTGGTGAATGTTCGATAATGTGCTCAAAGCCTGAACACTCGAATTGCAGAACCATATTGGTTCCAATTTCAAGGGTGACATCATGTTGTGAGTGAAGAGCACTGTTTTTTCATAGATTTTATTATAAATTTATAATTTAACTGTTTTTTTAGATAACTGTGGATGGCAGTACTTTCGTTTTCGGAATTTCTTGGCAAGCAGCTTTAATGCTTGTACCTTCGGTTAAAAACCACAAACCACAATTTTTCAATTACAAAAAAATTTCACAGGTTTTTTCACAGCTGAGACCGTGTATCGAGATGAACTTCTCTATCTTGGTGGTCTTCAAGCGTGTCACATACAATGTGTTGAGCTGCGTCCTTTGGTTTTCTGCAAGATCGTAACTGGAACCCGTTCGCTGTACTTCAATTTCCATAGGCATAATGGCAAAAATCTTTTCAACATTTATCTTTTTTGG
The DNA here is from genome assembly GCA_907163375.1 of Prostheceraeus crozeri. Taxonomy (NCBI): domain Eukaryota; kingdom Metazoa; phylum Platyhelminthes; order Polycladida; family Euryleptidae; genus Prostheceraeus; species Prostheceraeus crozeri. Next base: position 25,300 of record CAJQUW010015442.1, read on the forward strand.
ATAGCCCGAATTTTCGTGGTCTGTGTGACTTCAAGCCGACAACCACATGTAATACTAAGCCATTACAGCTCAGTTATCATGCAGATAGTCTTGCAAGACAGTTGCTACAAAAACATTTCCGCAGAGAGGTCAGGGTGTCTGCAGATTCAACTACAATGGAAAACAATGCAAATTGATTAACTGAGTCATCCATTCTGGCCAATACTGTAGATCATTTTATTCCGAGAGTTAATCACATATATTTTTAATTATTAAGAAATGAACATTTATAATTCAGAAATTATCACTTATATTCCAGTCGGCAAATTTACATATCAGAATATGTCACTTAAATTTTTGATTAGACCTGTTATATTTCAGAATTGTGTAAAATTTCAGAGAACAACATTTATATTTCAGAAAGTGTCACATGAATTTCAGAATGTGATAATCAAATTTTATTTATTCAGTTTCATGTTGAAATGAAATCTCACCTGTTGAGATCTAATCTCATTGACAATGTTCATTCTGAAATATGAATATTTAATTGTAAAAAAGTTTGAATTCTGAAATTGAAATGGATATTTCATACATGATTAATGATAAATTCTTAAATTGAAATGATCAAGTCTTCAATCAAAGTTGAAATTTTGAAATATAGATGTTAGGATGAAAAATATAAACGATAGGCTCTGTAATAAACATGGAAGAAGTGTCGCCCCGATTGTCAGAGCTATGAGCGCTTCCTTACGAATGATGCGGTATCAAGTCTCCACTACACATCAGCTGTCCTAGAAAACACAATCAATTAGTGAATAATTCGTCACAATGGTATTATTGGCCAGGAATTGGGAATCAAAGTCCAACAAGCATCTGCCGCATCGAATTCTTGCTGTCTTGTGTAAAGTGCAACAAATTATGAACACTGAAACTTCATCATTTTCATAAATACAGTTAATGTGAAGACCGCCGCATAAATAATAGCAATAATAGATGCAATAAATGTTAAAATCGCGCAGCTAGTCATCAACTTTCGAGCTGCCAGCTGCATCGCATCTTCTTATGTCACACTAAAAAAAATGAAATTTATGAAATTTGTCAAAGTTGTTTCACAAAGTGCAGTGCGATACTAGTAATCATTCCCTTACACATTCCCTCTCTTACACATTCTCATTCTTCCTAGACTAATCAAATTTTAGGAGTCGACTTCAAATTTATTTTGTACTCGCTTAAAAACAATTCTGCTAAAAAATATTTAGTTGATATTTAACAAGATAATTGTTTGCATGAATGTATTGCTCTGTTTACACACTTGCTCGAAAATACTAGAGTTTGATGTGTTTGAGTAGTAAGGAACTATAGACATTTCAACTAGAATGAAATTCATTTCTAATCGGAATTCAAAGGCTTTTAACTTAACTGGGCAGGAAATGGAATTGATTCAGAGCATAATGCTATAAAAATTTCACATGCATCATCAAATCTTAATTTTCAGTGGCAAAATGTAAATAGTTTTCAGGGTTTTCAACATGTTGACACGTGTTTCCAACCTATTATATATCGCTGCTATATCAAACGATGCTGTAATCGAGGGATATCATAGCAATGTGGTCTATAATTAAAAAAACATTTGGTTGACATAAAAAATCCCCCGAAAATGTGATGAAATCGCCCTGGAATAGCCAAGGAATCGCCTAGAATTTGAAGCTTGAATCTTTGCCATCACCTTGTACAGGGGTCTCACTCTGCAAAAAATAGCAAAAAAGTAAAGAATGGTAAAAAATGGCAAAAAATCTGGGATTTTTACTAGTATCAGCAGTAATTATTTTCTTATTGATATCTCTGTGGTCTAATTCTTAAATGGTGTAGTGGAAATTTCTAGCAATCCAAAATTCAGCACGTAATTTTGCTGCATGCTTTCATTTCAGTCACTGATTACTTCGATATTTTCGGATTCTCTCGTCATCAAATCTCGATAAGGCTTAAATCTCGAATGACTTAAATAGTATTTATACTTAGATTGAAAAATTTAACTCCGCATTTGACTTCCGTAGCTAGGTCAATGCTAAAACGTTACTGGGAAAATAACTTGCAATTAAGGACTACTTAACCTAAGACGAATGTTTTCAGTGGACGATAGGTACTCGAAAAAATCGTATAAGTATCATATAAGGACTGCATCCTGAAAAGAAAAAGGTCGATTGTATCGTGGTGAATACTTTATGGTGCACTATTCACTCAAGTCATTTAGTTTTCTCCATTTTAGAAGAAAAATAAGGGGCAAAAAATCCAAAATTTTGGAGTGAGACCCCTGCTTGTATAAACATCCGGCTTCATTTACAGGATTATTGATCAGTCATCAATCATTGATTTACAGCAGAATTAATCGATCAATCGATGGCATTCCTGCTTATATCTGAGCAAGGTTTCAGATGAATCAGAGAAATCAGTATAGTTTCCTGAGATCTTGCATCAATAATAAAAAATTCCATAAGATGATTGAATTAAAATCCATTAAGTGTAAGCAAACAACAACATATAAAGTGCAGCCGTCAAATTATAGTACAGACAAGAGAAACTGCTTTCCTGTCATTTGAACCTATTACTGAAAGGAACTATTTTTTGAGGAACAATTTCCAACTTACAAGTACAGCTTACAAGGAAGCTTCTCCTCAACTTTATGAACGAGCTGCAATTATGCTCTGCAAACTTAAATTGCAAGTCGGTTTGGGTAAATTGCGATATCTATTTTTAGCAATTATGTAATAGTTTTGTACATTACACAATTAGTGACACTACAATAGCACGCGTTGTACTTTAGAAGCACGTTAACAACTTCGTGAAAATTGCAATTTCATGCGTAATTCTTATTTTTTTATCTATTCATTAATGTCACAATATTGTATGGTATACGGTGTGCATGCGGTGCGTACATATCCACGTCTCACTTTGCAGGAAACGATGAGAATGATGGGACTGGAAAGCTGGTTACATTGGACTGCGTGGTTCGTCGATTACTTCATCAAATGGGGACTCACTAGTCTTGCTATCGCTGTTATCTGCAAAATACCGATTGGATCTCATGGTCAAGTTTTGAATTACTCCAGCTTTTCAGTTTTCTTAGTTTTTCTTCTTCTCTACTCAACTAGCCTCATCTTCTTTTGTTTTGCCATCAGTACATTCTTCAAAACTGCTCGTGGAGGTGCTACCGCTGGCTGTCTCATATTCTTGCTGTCTTATTTTCCATATTCATTCTTAGAACCACGATACGCCACTCTTTCACTTGCAGTCAAAGTTATACCGTGTATACTTCCCAATATGGCGTTATCACTAGGTGGACAGAAGATTGGACAGTTTGAAGGGACAGGTGCTGGTATACAATGGAGCAACTTCTTTAGCGGTCCCTCCGTTGATGACAACTTCTCAATGGGTCATATTTGCCTGATGATGATCATAGGCAGTGTATTCTTCATGCTTGTGGCGTGGTATAAGGAGACGGTATCACCCGGCGAATACGGCATTCCTCAGCCTTGGTACTTCCCCTTCACCTCTAGTTATTGGTGCGGAACGCGTCCTGTCAATGTTACTGTCAATTCGGAAGAGCAGAATATTGATTTGGATGGAGGAAGGCGAAACGGCTCCATCACCAATGCAAACATTGAGGCAGATCCTCACGGACTGAATTGTACTGTTTCTCTTCGCAACCTCAGACGAGTATTCAAAGGTGGTAGTAAAACAAAGGTAGCAGTCAAAGATCTTTCTCTCAACATTTATGAAGGTCAAATCACTGCACTGCTAGGGCACAACGGAGCCGGAAAGTCCACTACCATGTCAATGATCGCAGGTCAGTACTTCTCCCAATGATTGGCCCGTCATTTTATGAAGGAGATCTAATAAATTGTGTTAACCGAATGCGGAATGCATTATGCAACGCGAATCTTTGTTAGACTAGTGTGGCTGGAAAGTCGAAGATTTCGTTTTTATTTTATCTTTATGCCAGGGTTGCCATGGAGAGGATATTTCAGATCCATATCCACGAATATAGAGTAGGTATATTAGGTAGAGTGGTAACTCAGCATTAATGAACTTCGATTTTATCTAATGATCTCGAGGTGAACACAGTTGAGTGTTGTTTCCAAATGTAAGATATGCAAATTTTTGCGTTTTGAAGAAATTACTACGGCATTGACTGATCATGATAGTAATGCAGAAAGAATGATAGTATTTTACAGATCCTCCGTGTATAGCCTTGGAGAGGCAATGTTTGTTAAATTTGCAATTCGATAGGCTGCTATTACTTTCATGCTCCTCTAGAGAATTTTCCTAGGCGTGATCATGCTACAAGCAACCTGCCACGTACTGGTAGAGTAAAATATCATAATCAAAGACTGTCGATTTCAGTTAACTGAAAAAGCCGTAAATGGGTCCACATCACTATTTAGATTCAAGAAATGAAACATAAATTTAGTGAATCATAAAATCATGTCGACAAAAATTGAATTAAAAACTTGAAATTTCAGCCAAGAAAGCCCAATAAGACCTCGACTTTTTCATGAAGACTTCCATTACAATGCGGCTCATGAAATTCCCACGCAAATTAGCTTAATTTCCGTTTAGTTAAGATGCTTACTAGCAAATATTCATTCCTTTTGATATCCAACTTGTTTCATACTACTTATGAAAGGGCTTCATGTCGATGGTATGTAAATTTGCAAAAATTTATCTTTTTAAAAACTGCACAGATAATTTTTGGATCGAAGGAACGTAATATCCATAAAAAACTGAATCTTTTGATATAAAAATGTTCCCTGTACCTTTTTGAGTCGCCACTCTACCTAATATATGCTTACTCTATGTTCACGAATACTGTCTGTGAAAAGGGACATACCGTTCTATTTCAGATTCTGATATTGATGACGTTTTGAAATTAGATCATAAATTTAAGTGTGAGGCTGAGCTTGACTTTCGGCATTTGAAAGATGTAAACTGATGTGTAAAGTTCTGTTTTAAATATTTAACGGAGGATGCAGCCAGCTAAAAGCAAATCTTTCAGGAAATTGTGATTAAAGCTATCTTGCTCCAGTTTCGCCGCATTTGCCATAGACTTAATAGGAAAAGACTAGTATGGTAAACTGGACCAAAGATAAAATCACTTATTTCTTTCTTTTTATTTTATTATTTTAAATGAGTGTGAGCACTGTTGGTCTCTTCTTCTGTTTGAGTAGAAAAGAAACATTGGAACATGCAACGCTAATGAAATGGAGCAATCTGCTGACACAGTGCCATAGCAATCGAACAATGAGCAGCCAGTTTAACATTTAACACGCCAAATTGTGCAAAGTTTCAGTGACTGTTATGAACCGGATTACACAGCAAAGAGACACAGTCGATGTGAAGTTCTACAGAGAAGTTTATGAACCCTTTTTCGTGAGCGTGCTAACTTTTTTAATAAGGATCGGAGGGCCCAACATTATCGAGAGAACTTTTACGCTATGATCTGAATTCTTCGAATCTGAAGGAATCGTGGCGATCGGAGCATTTTGAAGGAATTCAGAGCAATCCGCAAGCGGCGCACGACTATTTTTCATATCTCTCCAAGGTATTAAAAAAATTCTCTTTGCCCACTTAGTAAGTTCCTGCATGTGCCATCGTTTTGAATCAGTTTTCACTTCTAGCAAAGTGACACGCTTAAACAATCTAATTCTGTGTTGCAAATGGTCACGGTCAGAACTAGTCTCGAGGGACAAGAAAATCAATTTTCCATTGAATCGAATGCAAATTCAAGTCTGAATTCTGGCGAACCAGAGGATTGACACTACATTGTAATCTGACCGTTGAGGTTCGTGTGTTAGATGATACGAGCTACTTCTGCAATGCGCGCTTGGCCAATCACAAAAGCCAAAGACGAATCTGAGTATCTATGTCAATCTCCATCACTTGCTACCATTGCATACAATGACTGAGATAGGATTATGTCCCCTCTAGACTAACCCATACGCGAATGAATCTATCTCTGTGATGTTGCGCATGTAAACTCTATTTTATTGTACTATATTTCCTACTGTCACAAATGATGAGCAATATTTTGCTTGAAACATGTATGTTTGATCCTCATAATGAATATTTTTATTGTAAAGCTAACTTCTTTGCAGGATTCATTCCGTCTTCTGGTGGTAAGATTCTAGTGAACGGTATGGATATCCAGCACAATCTTACAGCTGTCCGCAAACAGCTCGGTTTGTGCCCACAACATGATGTTCTCTTCGACACTTTAACCGTGTATGAGCATCTTCAGTTCTTCGCCAGGGTACGTTTTGGTCTCGACTTCTATGCATTCACTTGATTTTTCCAAAGATTAAATGCATTTTCCTTTTATTGCATAGTTAAAAAATTACGACGAAAAGAAACTGGATGAAGAGATTAATCGCTTGATTACTGCTACAAATCTGAAAGACAAACGAGACAAGATGGCAATGACGCTTTCTGGAGGAATGAAACGGAGGCTCTCGGTAGCAATTGCGCTTGTTGGTGGATCACAAGTGAGTAGAGTTGCATAAATGTGCAAAATATTGAAATACTGCAGTTGGAATTTCATATTTTCTTTTTTTAAAATCGAACCATTCTCTAACGCTCGTGGAATTGCTGAGATAGAAAGTTGATCCGTAGATACATGTGTGCAAGTATTGTGGACTAAGGTCGGAGTGGGTGGCAAATTTTTACCACAAATTTTCTACACCGAAAAGTTATTGTTGCACTGACTTGCATATGTTGTTGCAGTGTCGTTTTCATTCCTCCCAACTCGTTTGCAGATACATTATCAGAAGTGTTGTAATAGCAATTTACTTGCAAACCATCAATTTTCTCACAGTAACCACATGGATTCTTCTATTGTACATTATGAAGTACTGATGCAATATACTCGTACGTACATGGTGTGTTCCAAAATGTCCCGGACTAGCCTAGTTGCAGCTATCCCATGATAACGAATACTGTTCCAGCTGTTTATTTAGGTCTCTAAGGCACAAGAAATATGGTTGTAGAAACATGCTTAGTTCATTTTATATTTTTTACTGATTTATTAAACTTATTACTCGAAGTTCACTATTTTTCTAAGTTTATCTGTTTATCTAAACTGTCTAACAGTATTCAGTTTATTCAACTTTCTAGTTAAATTGATTTCGCCTACACATTCGAAGGGCATTTGTTTATGATGTTCTACATTCTTCATCTGTCACATGATAAAGCGATGATTGATGTCATGTGATTCACATTCAGCAAGAACTCAATCGCCTGTTCATTGATTGTGCAAGCAGTCATCACGATGAATGTTTCAACCATTTCTGCTATCGAATACCGAAGTGCAGTACGATTTCTCATGATCCGCGAATTCACTAGAAGTTACATTTTGAATGAATTGAACCTCGCTTATGGTATTAATGCACCATCACGAACAACGGTGTACTTTTGGATCAGCGAATTCAAATGATGGAGGCAGTCTGTAGAGCAGGGTTACTCAAGTATTGGTGGGCCATAAGAGATACCGGATGATAAAATTATGGAATGTGATGAATCGATCTTGACGCCGAGGAGAATTGCCGCACGTGAACTATCGAAGCAGTAACGGATTAGTTATTGCTCTTGTTATTGCATGGCTAGAGATCTGGGGTGTCGAAAATTGTCCTCCCGTTTTGTGCCGAAGTTTCGCCCGAAATGAAAGAAAACAGAATTCAAGCGGCACAATCGAATTGGGATCTGTACGAAAGTTACGGGGGCAGTTCTTGTGCAATGTTCTAACAGAAGATGAAACTCCTTTATCTGTGTATCTACCACACAGTAAACGAGAATCTGCAGAGTGGCGGAAACCGGGCGAGTCCGCACCATTGTAGATGCGATCTGGAACGTCGCATTGTCGATCATTGATGCTGACCTGTTTTGGAATGCCTCAGGGATTCAGCTAGTTGACTTTACTGACAGAACTATTCGAATGAACAGTGAGTTCTACTCGCACCTGTTGTCTGATGTCAGGAAGATTAGAAAACCACGAAACATTCCTCTATTTCTGCTACACGACAATGCTCCAATACACACCAGTCACGAAACAGCCAATGCAATAACAAAGAACGGATTCCATCTTTTAGACCATCCTCCTTACTCATCTGACATCGCAACAAGTGACTTCTATCTCTTCATATTCCTTAAAAAACACTTGCGAAAACACTTCATTGACACATCAAATGAATTAAAGACTTCTGTCAATCAGTTTTTCGATTCCTCATCACGTGATTTTTTTTCACGAAGCTTTTCTGGAATTGCAAAGTCGTTGGGAGAAAGTGACAAATGTAAGCGGGTCATACATAGAAATGTGAAAATAAATTGAATATTTTGGAATAAAAGCTTTTCTCTTCTAATATTTTCTCCTGAAGAATATGGCAAAATCATTGCTAGTAATATGCTCATGATTTTCAAGTGATAAACTTAGAAAAATAGTGAAATTCGAGAAATAAGTTTAATAAATCAGTAAAAAAATATAAAATGAACTGAACATGTTGCTACAACCATATTTCTTGTGTATTAGAGACCTAGACAAACAGCTGAAACAGTGTTCGCTATCAGGGGATAGCTGCAACTAGGCTAGTCCGGGACATTTTGGATCATACAACGTATATACCGATCAAAGATATGTTGCTTCCCACACTACCACATGCACTAACGGTGAATAGATATCTGACAATTTCGACATCTGATCAAAGTCTTCTGCGGTTATAACTTGATGTAGACAGTATTTCTAAGCAATCAGTCGCTGTCAATAACTCAGTTACTGACGAAGGATTATACGAAGCTCCATCTGATTACATAGTCAAATTGTCTTGTCTGCGTGTTTCGGTCTAGAGATGGCATTCCTCAAAACTAATGGTCACGACCAGAACTAGTCTTGAGGGGCAAAAAAGATCAATTTTTCATTGAACCTTATGCAAATTCAAGTCTAAATTCTGACGTGCCTGAAGATTGACACCACATTAAACGTACTCAGTCAGTAAACTAAGATCGTGAAGAGTCGAAGGGTGTGAATAATATTTCCATTTCACTAATTTATTACTAAGACGAATCGAGTTTAAGAGATACACTTCTCACTTCACAGCCCTGCCGACAATCTGACCGTTGAAATTCATGGGTTCTTTGATAAGAGCTACTTTCGCAATGCACGCGCTTGGCCAATCAAACAAGCCAAAGAGAGACGAATATCTACGTCAATCTCTATCGCTTGCTACCATTGCTGACAATTGCTGGGATAGAATGATGTTCTCTCCAGACGATCTCTGTGACATTTGAGATGTAATTGCGGTCCAAGACTGCATGCATAGTTAATTGCATTAGTTTATCAAAAAATGTTTGGCCTTTCATTATTTTTTCTAGGGTATATTTATGTCCATGATCCATTCTACCTGTCAGATATCCATGTCTATTTCACCGAGTTTTTATAAGTACATGATCACCAATCCAACGGCACTTATCTGAACAAAAGCAAATTTTACTCAATGGCAACCATGCTTTAGCGACAACTTCAAGTCAAAAGTAAAATAATTCTATATCACTTAACTGCAAGATACAAGATGATCTTACTTACTTACTCCTCGTTTACTCCTCGTTCTTTTGGTGGACTGGTTTTTCGACAGATAAAAGGTATACCGATGGGAGGTAATTGTAGCCCTTTGCTAGCAGACCTTTTTCTTTTACACTGCGAATATATTTTCATGTCTAATCTTATGAAAAGTAAAAAGTATGGTCTAGCTAAACTTCTATCGAATACCTCTAGATATATAGACGATCTGTGTATTATTAATTATAAACATTTCGCTTCTTTAATTCCTAAAATTTATCCACCAAGTCTGGAGGCAAGTAGAAGTGGAGATAATGATAACAACATTGAATATTTAGACATTAAAATGCAAATCACTAATACAGAAGCGGTTACCTCTGTATTTCATAAGGTTGATAACTTCAATTTTCCTGTTACGCTCTCAACATTTCCTCAAAACACTATGCCTTACAAAATAGGTATCAAAGTTTTCGCGGGACAGGTTTTGAGATATATTCGCATCTGTACACATGAGAGCGATTTTATTGAAAAAATAAATCGTACCTCCACCACCCTCATTGCGAGAGGTTATAATCGCTTTGATCTTAAGCGCAGTGCTGAAAAGCAGTTACACAAACACAGAGAGACTTTATTGAAATACGGTTATTTCTCCGCTAAGCAACTTTTGGACAACTGCCCGAACTTTATTTTAAGTTCCTTTTCCATATTTCCAGTTTAGTCAGTTCGAATCATCTCGTTGGCGTAGTCAATGTATCTGACTACATGTCCGAGATTTTTCTTTCGAGGCTGCTTTCTTTAAAGCGGGGCCCCGCTTGAGCGAGTTTGAACGTACAGGAATTAAGGGGCTGAAACGTTAATCTTGCTCAAGTTCCTGCTGATGATCTCTATTGATTTTGTCCTCATCAACTTTATCACAGCATATATCAATTATCTGTTTTAGTTGCACTTCATGTAACCTGTGGGAAAGCCAGATCGGTCCTTTCGAGGGATCAAATTCTTTACTTTTCATTATCTTCAGCTTCATCTTCTCACTTCGATTGAAGCATTTGCGTAACACCACACGTGGGTTGACCAGTTATCCGCATTAGAAATGACAGGTCTGTTTGTAATTGTATTTGACTGATAGCAGATTGGGATTTAGATAAGTTACAAAGTTTGAAGTATATAAGCAGACACACAAGTGTCATGTCTATAATCACTCCTTTTTAGACGCTAATGTCATAAGTAAGTTGTTAGATTTATAATTTTGTTTAAAACGCAGTAGTAAGTTATATTTTTTTTCTCTCAGTTTTTAGTTAGGCCTGTAGTATTATTATTTTTCTTTATGATCTACCGGAGGTTAGCCTCAACCAATTTAATCTTCTTCCCCAGGGTTGAGGGTCCGACGGTTTGGGAGTGTCGACATTTTGGGTGGATTCGTCTCCTCCACTCTGCTCGGTTCTGAAACTAAGATATATCTGATACACAGGTACAAAGTGCAACAAGAACACAACTGTGGACCTAGGATGCATTGGATACAAAGAGCCTCAAATTAACAATCAGGACACATATTTGTTCTACTACCACGCTTCTAAAATGTCGATTGACAACTGTTTCCTGCCTCTCCTTCGTGTTGCTTAAACATCCAGTCCCTTATTTTTTGGGGCTATGTATAGCTGATGATTATAACTACTTCCGTTAATTTTTGGAATGTAAAATAGCATGTCACCAAGAATGAATAGCGAATGAATGACGTCGTATAGAAATTTAAAATTTCACATGAATGAAAATAAAACTTCATAAAATAAAGTATTAAAAAGCTTTGCTTATACGATATAGCGCAAGAAGATATCAAAAGGGGCTATATTTGATTAATCGCAACTTCATTAACCAGACAACAAATCATATAGAAGCGTTGTGAAAATATTTGGAGGGCTACGTTTCTACAATGAAGATATATGGACGTATGCGTCGATGGCTAGGGTACTTAGACGATTTTATGTTTCTACTTCAGTTTGACCTCACAATTCTTGTTTTCATAATGTTCTCATACAATAACTAGTGAAATCAGATGCGAAGTGGTGTGCAAAGATCGAACGTTGGTAGCAGCAATGCACAATGCATGTACTGCACATCAACGAATAAAACATTGCAATAATAACAGATAATCTCTTTTTCAACATCAATAGAAGTGCTAAAGCCATTTAAGTGTTATATTTATCAATAAGGATTGTGATTCAACACGTCTACTCATCAGAGAAAGCTTCAAAATCAGCCGTGTCTATATACAGCACTATTGCTATGTATGTACTATGTCGTCATTCATTTCTAAAGAGAATCAACCCTATGATATCTGATTTCTAATTTTATTTATCGTCCGCATTTTCCATTCTATATCAATTAGCAGGCATGGCGTAGGCTAAGCAATTAAAAATTCGGTTTTATTATCATTGTATAATTATTTGTAAATAAGTTGAGAATTCTGATGCAGAATAGTTTTATGTGTCATTTTGTTCGATGCAAGATAATGTCAATAGGATTGTTGTAATGCTTCGTAACTATCAGCAGACCCAGATCTTGACAAAAGAAATCCACAGAAGGATTGCAAGCTTGATTTTCAAGGTTTTTCGCAAACAAATTGCTAATTTGATTGGCAGAAATGCTTACAACTTGCACACTTGAATGACAGAGAACAAGAGTCATCTTTCATAAACGTTGCGAAATACTCCACTGCAAACTGTGCAGCGAAGAGCTTGGACGCTTATCTGTCAATTAATCCCTTCTACAGAGACAAATTGGAAACTTAGACTAAATGCCATAGGTTAATACAGCAATTCATTATGCCATGCTCATTATGCATTATTCAACTGCTGTCATAGTCAGTTAAAATGTGTTTAGTGTGACGTCAAAGTATAACTGCCAGAAAATGTAGTAATAAAGCACTGTATGATAGTGAGAGGAGATCTCATTTGGTGGATAGTTTTGAAAGGGAAACAAACTCAAGTTCTGAGAGCTCTTAATGTGGATGAACGGCGCATCATCGTCAGAGAGAAATGCGCAGTGCCCACTGAAAGCATCCATTACATGAATTAGCGTCTGTGTTTGACTTGAATTTAGAACTATATCGTGTTTATATGGACTACAAAATCTGCGCTTTATTTTAGCCACAAATTAAATAGAATATTGTTCGTGTGATGAACATTCAATAATAATAATAATAGCCGTTTATTTGTTTGAATGAGAATTGAGTAACATCAGTAGTGAAAATACAAGAAAACACAGTGTTCATAAAAATGCAAAAGAAAGCATAAGTAACTCAAGTTAGCGCACTATTTCACTGTTGAATAGTGCATGATTGCACCAAAATTCTGACAATACCCAGTCAAGTTTGGATAGCGCATAAACATAGCCCATCAATTTTTATCACGCTAAAGATTTGTGATGATCTGTGAAGAACCTAGCGGCAACAGAGCGGAATCTCTAAGTCTTATGAAATGTACAGTTTTGAAAAAATACGAAATTGCAAACCTTCTTATCCTTCTAAAATTTATTTTCTGGTTTAATTTTGCTAAAATGCTTGTCTTTGCTCACTTGTTCTACACTACATGGTAAGCGGCCGAAATTTTATTTTGCATTGCTGCTGCATTATGTAGGACCCAGAAAGCGTCACAATATTCATTTTTGATCACAAACATTTTGAAATGCGTACATGTTGGATCATTATTACATATTGTAAATGAAATAATCATTCAGTCGCATACGATATACGTAAGAAATCAAAATGTATCATTTTCAGAATGTCTTTATAGCCACAGCGCGACACTTTGTGCCTGTTCTCAACACGCGTTAGCGCAAAGTGACATTCAGAATGAACAAAGTTCATTGTTGCAGTTGAAAATAGTGTATGTGATTAATATTAGCAATTTATGATGAGGTAGCATTATGGAAAGATCAGGAAGATGCAAAGATTGAAAAATGAGAAATTACCTTGGTGAAATTGATGGGATTACAATTTTTTCACTTTTGACTCTCTTCAAGAAAGCAAAGCCACAGCGTGATTACGACAAGGAAGCTAAGCATGTGAATGTAACTTCAATACTATATCACAATATGCGCATGAGGAAGGTGAGCATCAGACGAAGAAACTTTGAAGATCTTCATTGATGTGATAACAACTACTTCCTCAATGTATTACACAAACAAACATTGATTGGTGTAGAATGTAACATTATATCATGAATTTTGCCATCAGAAATATCAGACAGTCTCGGCTGCGTGCTATTTTATGCAACTTTTGCGAAGTCCATGAATATTGCGATTATCGATCACTGTTAGTCACTGTCTATGAAAGTTAGTTCTCTCAATAGATTTTAATTCATGAAAAGTTTGAAAGTCTATGAATGTTTGCAAATGTGAATAGATTTGAAATTCAGATTTCTATCTAAAAATGATTTGAAATATCAGTTTACCAATTCATTCATTAATGGGTTCTCAAGCTGGAGTGACGAACGACGGTTCATGGCTATCTGGTACGGTGAGAATTCTATGTGAAATTGGCGTGCATATAATGGTGCATTTTGTACCCTCCAATGCCGGGCAATAATGCACTTCAATCATTTCTATGACCTCCAAAGCCATCGAGAGTGAAATACAATATGGATTAATTCATCAAAAATTCTGACTCCAACTTCCATAGCAACTTTTAATTGCGTATCTCAAATTTATAGCGGTTGTGGCTGCAAGTTTAAATGATTCCTGATTTTGGATGAAATGGCATCTATTTAGGTATGTCACCAATTTTCAACTTAGGATTATTTTTTTTATCATGTTGTTCGTGTTTAACTTTTGTCATTTCTTTTTCCTTAGTTCTTGATTTGTATTGTAAGTGATTTTTCTGAACTGTATCTGATAATATGCCTCTCGATTCTCATTTTGAGGTACTTGAAAATAAACGTTATTATTATTATTATTATTAGGATGTGACTCCATATTTAATTGCTCTATTCACAGCGTTTATAACTTTATCTTTAAATCGTTTAGGAAATAAACATAAAAATGGAATCCCAAATTTTCCAATGTATTTCTTGAATTAAATGTAGGTGCCCGACGCTTCGTGCACTTATTGATCGGCCAAACGATACCTGTTCCGGTGGACAATAGAACTTTGGTATTTATCAATGATAGCCACTCATCAGCTCGTGTTTTCTGTTGATAGATGTCTTTGGTTACACTATCAATCAATATACTGTAATTTAGATAATTTTGTGCATGTAATAACAGCTGTGAAAATTCCTGATAGTCGAAAGCTCTTTAAACACTTTTCTATCATTTTCTGATTAAGTTGACCACACTATTTCGGAAATGAAATTTGTGTATATTTCTGTTATCTTTCTGGAGTCAAGTCATTGATGCGAGTTGAATCAGTAAAACAAAAATATATGCGATGAAACATGAGTATTATTTACTCTTTGCTCGCGTCCACATGAAAAATATGTTGCAATATTTTACAGTTCATGAGTGCATCATCTTAAATCTACCATTTCAAACTACGTACACTACCAAGACAAGGCAAGAAGTAGCTCAAAATGGTTTTGATTTGTTGCGTAATTGGTGCGCTGCAAAACCATTAAATCGTTGGTGGTCAAAGATCGGTTTATGCATTTTCGTATCATATTCTAAAAGGGTTCGTAGTGTATCTTTATTTCAGCATTTTGCACATTGCCTGCATGTAAACAGATTTTGTGACTACATTATGCAGTGTAGTTTTTCATCCATGCATTTCTCTCAAGCAGTTATATTTTGACATAGTCAATGAATAGTAAGGTTCTTGCGGATAATTTTGGTAAGACTCGTTGTTTTTTTTAATATAATGCAATCAATAGTAAGCTGAAGACTTTTTCAGAAACTATCGTAGATGTACTCATCGATAGTTTCACAATATTAGGACATTTAGTTACATTTCTTACGATTTTTTATCAAGATGTAGCTGAAAATGAAACCCATTACCTGTACAGTGGAATGTTTGAGACATTTTCGAAATTCAGCAGTCATGAGTTCAATTAATGTGATTTCTTTAGTTGTAGCAGTAACGAACATCCTGATAATCGGCACCGCTACTGTAACAAAGGTCAATTTTTCAATTAACTCATCAATGTTAGTTAATAAGGACGTTCAACGTCATACCGACTGTAGATTTGACTTCTTTGATAGAGAGTGCATGTATGTATTCATTACATAGATGATAAACTACTAAGAGAATAATGCTATTGTATGTAACTCTTGAGAAGTCTATGAATATTGCAATTCTTGATCGTTGTTAGTCACAGATAATGGGAGGATGAAGAAATCTTTGATTGACTTTTATTGAAATCTATGAAAATTTGCTCTCTCAATAGATTTTAATTCATGAAAAGTTTGAAAGTCTAATAAAGTTTGCAAATGTGAATAGATTTGAAATTCAGATTTCTATCTAAAAATGATTTGAAATATCAGTTTACCAATTCATTCATTAATGGGTTCTCAAGCTGGAGTGACGAACGACGGTTCATGGCTATCTGGTACGGTGAGAATTCTATGTGAAATTGGCGGGCATATAATGGTGCATTATATACCCTCCAATGCCGGGCAATAATGCATTTCAAACTCATTTCAATCATTTCTATGACCTCCAAAGCCATCGAGAGTGAAATACAATGAGCATTATAATGCATCAAATATTTGAAACTTAGATAATTCAATCGCTCTTATGAAAATGTCGGCGCCATATTTTGTGGATGGATTTTCCCTAAATGAACAACCATTTGCTGCTAGAACATTGCTTAAAATGTTTCAAATCATGCTCATAAACTTCTATCAAGGTTCTATGTAAAGAATGTGGCATATGGAATGATCTCTGTAGCACATGAAAATTCAAATGAATTTCGTTAGATTTTCTCTTTCATAACAATTGTTATGGTTTATTTGGAAGCCATGGGAAACCATTTAAGCATCTTCCTCGACAATACCTGGCATTGTTCGTCATTAAAGGTGCTGCTTCCATTGGTCGTAGAATATAGTTTCAAAGTGAAATGTCTGTCCTTTCCAACGTGATTAGTATGTAATGTTTTGTATATTCACAAAGTTCACTTACAAAACGGGTAAAAGTTGCATAAAGCATTTGTAACTTCCTTGTCGATGAGAAGTTGACCATATTGATGAAAACGCAGTAGTTAGAAATTTTGATGTAACTCCATGACAACTAATATCTTTGATTCTCTCATATGAAGTAATTGTATGGATTTTACAGCGGAAATAATCTGTTATTCCTTAAATCTGGGAAACATGGCGATGACGAGCATCTGCGGTTTTACAGGAAGGAGAATTGAAAGAAACAATTTTGCATGTCCTTCCTTCATTGATTGAGTAACTCATTTCTATTACGTGAAGACAGTGTATGACGCAATCCGTTAACTTGGTTGAAATAACGGATCCGTTAATTAATCGAAGTCACATTTTGCATGAAGCGAATTAACGGACTTGTTAGTTTCTGTGACTCTCAGGTAGGGCCGTTAATTCTTCAATTTTGCTGAATGATTAGCGCTGAGCAGGGAATTTGTACAGCTACGAGTGCATGCTAAACAGCTTAATCATGATGATTTCTTCTTACAAAAATGATGAAATTAAATGAAATTTTGAACATTTGAATTAGAATGAATTTTGAGAAAAAATCATTATATGAAAATGTGAAGTGCTCGAAAAGACAAATTATGTGAACATATAGCCGTAGACGAGCTCTGTGTCTCGCCCTATGAAGTATTCTGAAGTACTGCACAATAGGCTGCTCTGCGTTTATCTATCACGAAAACTATTTATTAAGTTTGCGTCATTTCGAATTGTATTGACGAGCCCCTGTAGGGCGAAACGCAGCGTCGTCGACTGCAACGGAATTTTTGTGCTCAAATTATTCAAGTCTGAGGACATTTTGATCTCCTATGCCCAGGCGAACTAGCACTAATCATCAGAGCAAGGTCGTGCATTCGTCATGCAAGGTCTCTTCAGATGTGGTTGGATAGAATGAGAAAGCTGATTTATTGCACAGCAAGATTCTGGCTATTTATTCTGGCTTAGCCTTTCCATATATCTTAGTTCAGATTTTTCCGTGCGCACTCATGATTCCTTGTGAGGCAAAAAACAATGTCTTTCTGCAGCTATCAAAGAATTTATTATTGAATTGTGCAAATGAGGCATTTTTTACAATCGATTTGACAAGGCAAATCGGTATCCCGCAATCTCTAAATTCATGTCATGTTGTTGTTTCTTTGATACAATGTGTACGTGTACATATATCTACGTAGGTTTGCTGAAACCTTAATCTGTCAATAATACTTAGGAGTATATTGTGTCTGGTCTAGCTCCTATTTCACAGAAAACCACATGATTGTGTATTCTATGCGAGCGTGTGTCTGTTTGCCGTGTATGAGGCAAGTATTGTGTGAGCTGAAAGTTCTCTGTTCCACACGCTCGTTCTCATATCGACTGTTCTCCGCGCGTAACACGCCGCCAAATGCAAAGGCCTATTTGCAATACATTAAATCAACTGCGATTGTATATTTCATTTCATTATTCACTAAAACATAACGTAAAATCGGTTTGAACAACCTCAGAAATATTGCAAAGGAACCATTCATTTTATAATGCAAAATACATGATGTTATGTAAATGCGTGAAGGCGCGTGAATCTGTTAAAAGCAAATCATCCATCCATAATGAATGATCCACAAAGTTATTGCTAATTTAAATAGAATCATTCACAGTCACTGCGAAATTGATGTTACAAAGAAACTTATTATACAACAAGTCAATAAATGTTCATTCCCAAATACATTGGGAAACATGGAAGAAACATTACCGTCTATTCCTTTTTTTAATGAACTGCAATTTTCCACACGTGTTTGTGTGAATTTGCAAAACAATTACCATTCAGTTTATGCAAAACAATTACCTCGTAAACAATACACTTCATCTGATGTACCTAACTTTCATTTGACTGCTTGAGAACCCATTCACTCCCGTCTCTTGCACTAGCAACTGAACACAGATTTCACTGAAATTGTTCCCTGATTTTTTGACTTTATGTTACTACTTGTGATTGATATTTAAGCAGACTTCAAGTTTTATACTTTGTGATGTCTAAATAATTTTTAAATTCTTGAAATTGCCAAACATATACACGCAGGTATCATCCGACGTCTTCATCAGAAGATGCTGCCTTAGATTACTCGGCTTCCCATGCTGTTGAATGAAAAGTTTAGTCTGGTACGCATGTTCCGGGAAGAATCTTCCGTGTTTGTGTATCGATAACCTTATTCCCTATGATTTCCCGTAGAAAATTCCCATAGAAATGAAAACTGAAATAAGCAATGATCACGGTAGTTGAATAGCACTTGTTAATCGTTGCTTTGTCAACTTATTAACTGTTCACGGCCTTTCGCTCTTCTACCGAGCTGATCATAAAAAACGGACCACTTAAGTTGTGCTTATACTCAATCGGTTCTCATGCCTTCCAATCGTGTCGCACAGCAACGTACCAAGTGCTGTAAATAAATAAACTGCATCCGCTATGTATTTGCTGAGTCTTCTAGCGTACGGACCAAGATAGAAGATGCCGTAAATCTATCCATTAGCTACAATTAGATTTACAATACATTTTGATAGGATCTACATAAAAGTCGATTTCGACTCTGTGGGCAAATTAGAATGCATGTTTTCGGTTTTGCTAGTGTTAATTTGCTTCGAGATATTCTTTCATTGCTTTGAGATTGTTTCAATTTGAGCTTGAAAGGCTGTAGAATGATTGACTGACGACTAACTAGACCTGTCAGATGCGCATATTCGTGGTAGGCATAGGGTTCACATCATTCTGTGATTCTGTGAGAGTCTCATTTTCGGCCTCGTTCCCTGCAGAAACTCGTTCTGGCTGTCGTACTATGAAAGGGTGTAGAATGATTGACTCACGGCCCAAAAAACTGTTTTCGCATTTACCTTGTCCCTTAGGTTTTAATGTGATTGACACAGGCATTCCCAAAACAATGCAAAGATATCGTATTTGACTACAATATAAAGATAGATTTCATGAGATAACTCATGATAATTTTATCGAAATGTGTCAGCGTGATCTCCGAACCATCTTTCCCATTGCGGATGTGTGGACACTTTCTGTATCAATTGGAGGTGTGCGCTGCTCGAGAAAACTGAACCGAAACTAGCAGAATTCATTTCATCTTCAACCGAGTCAAGCCGACTTTAGCTGACTCAGGCAGCATGTTCGAGGAAAATCTAATGGCTTCAATCTCGCACTTAAATCGATTAATGATGCATTTCAATGAAAATCTATTACAGAGAGGCCTTCTTAATCAGGGGTGTGGAAGCGAATGCCTGACGATCGCTCCCGCTTCCGAAGGTATCATGATACTAATGACTGACGCAATATGCGTGTCAGGGCGAGGCGAGGCACTTCTGACTGGATGTGAGTTAAGTAATAGTTGTCATATTTAGTGTTTACCCTATTAAATCTTACAAATTGGCACCTGTATCACTTCTCAAATGTGGAAAAAATAAAAATACGTCAACTTAAACATCTTAATTACTTCTTATTTAATGTAGTTACTTCTAATTTTTTCATTATGATGAAAACGAATGTGTATTATCTCGGAATACTGACATTCGAAATCAGAGAACCTCAGTATCATCTTCTCAATGACAACTTTACACAATGGGATTGGTGTGTTGGTGTGTCTTGAGGCAATATTATTGTAGCATTCTCAAGCACTCTCTTGGTATTAATATTTTTTTACTACACATGTATTGGGAAAATATGACGTTTTCATTTCACAATTTCCCAAAGGTCAAAATGTTCAGTAAATTTGAAAAATATTTGACTTTTTGGCAGGTCAAAAAACGCAGACAAGTCAGCTAGGGTTTACGACAGAAAGTTCGTGGAGACTGCGAAGTGTTGACGTCAGAACTTATAACTCGTAAAAAAGTGGGAAACTAAGAAAAGGGGGTTTGAAATAGGGAGGTGTGTATACCATGTCCGGACTCAAATAATTGGAAACGGAAGCGAATAAAAATCAATCTCTTCCGCAGACCTGTTCTTAATATACATGCACATGGTTTTTATATTCATGGCTCTTATATCAGCTTCCATGAATAGCAAGCATTAACGAGTCTCGTCTCAAATACAGTCACGAGTTGAATTGAATCTTATGCATCTGGTTAGGTTTTGTGTGTAACTGAGCAACTGACGGCATGTAACAATCAGAAATCGTGAGGCACCTTTGATGAAGCATGAGTTGCGTACAGTTTGGTGAATTTTGCAATAATGGCAGAAACGTTTTAGATATTTTTTCAGAAATAATATCCGCTAAAATGGCTCTGAGCTTTTTAGCCGGGCCGATGTGGGTGTGTCTATAGCCACGCCGATCCGTTAACCGCACGGATCGGCCTCGGCTTTGCAAGTCTTGGTTCTACCTATCTATATTTTCTACTGAATTCTCTCTAATTGAATAAACGATCTCCTAGAATTATGAATTGGTCTTTGCTTCTTCCAGGTGGTCATTCTGGACGAGCCTACCTCCGGTTTGGATCCAAGTGCACGGCGTGAACTGTGGACATTCTTGCAACAGGAACGTAGTCGCTGTACAATGCTGTTATCGACTCATTTCATGGATGAGGCTGATTTTCTAGGAGATCGGATTGCGATAATGGCCTCAGGAGAACTGCAATGTTGTGGATCGTCACTCTTCCTGAAGTCGCGATACGGAGCAGGCTACCATTTGACGTTGGTCAAGGCGCCAGGCTGCAAGACTGAAATGATTGAGGATCTTGTTAAGCAGAGCGTACCGGAAGCAAAAGTGGAATCACACGTTGGAGATGAGTTCTCCTTTATTCTACCTACGGAAGCTTCTCCCAAATTTGAAGCTCTCTTCTCAAAGTTAGAGAATGAAAGTGCTGATCTCGGAATTAGTAGTTATGGTGCATCTGTCACAACGATGGAGGAAGTTTTTCTCAGGTAAGTGAATCATTCTGTTAGATTAGTGTAAAATACACGGAGGCACCAAGGATTCAAGGAATTGTGTAACAATTATGTAATCAGTCTATCTCAGACTATAAAACATTAATGAATATTTGATCAATTGTTGGCAATAAATCGGTTACTCTTTCATTCCAATATTAATAAAGTGATCACCTAAAATTCCTGTATCAATTGATTGCCTTTAATTCTCATATCAATCACTTGGTGGCCGATAATTTCCGTGTCAATCAATTGATTGCCTAAAAGACCCATGTCAATCAATTGATTGCCTGAAAGACCCAAGTTAATCAATTGATTCCCTTCGAGAAAATAAATAAATATTGCTCAGAAATGAACGTACAAGAACACTACATTGCGACACGAAATAACTCTATATCTGAAAATTTTCAAATAAAATTGAAAAGGGCAGCATATTCGCAACCTTACCTTCCTTTTGACTGATTTATGAACTTTTCATTTACCATATTCTGTGTTCCCAAGTTTTTAACGTTTAATCATGTTTGTCCCAAACATTCTTGGCAATAGATATCTTGTGACTTGCAATCACCTACAATTCCCATGTCAACCAATTGATCGCATACAATTCCCCTGCCAACCAATTGATCAACTACAATTCCCGTGCCAACCAATTGATCAACTACAATTCCCGTGCCAATCAATTGATCGCCTACAATTCCCGTGTCAACCAATTGACCGCCTACAATTCCTATGTCAATCAGAAATGAATTGATTGAACTAAATGAAATTGAATTGCTCATAATTTCAATGCTAATGAATTTATTTCCTGAGCTTTCAATGTTAGCTCACCTGTATTTTAGTAACAAGTGATCTGTCTAGTAACAGTGATGAGCCTATCTGTCCGGCAGCCAGAACGAGTTTCTGCTGGAAACGAGGCCGAAAATGAGACTTTCATAGAATGATCAACACTCTATGCCTACTACGAATCTGCGCGTCTCCCGACTTCTACCTGGCTCCTCTTCTTGTGAGATTGAATCAACGGAAAACACATGTGAATCCCATGAGACGCAGATTCCAGTTTTTGGTTTAAATGAAATTTTCCTTGTTTTCTCTGATTAAGAGAAAAATGCTAAGTCTAGAGCCATTGCTTTTGACATGGAATTTCTTCAGGTCATTTCCTATTATGTGCATGTGTTATTATGATGCTTCTGATCGGCAATATATGTGAGAATGTGTTTTAAAGTGGATTAGATTGCTCAGAATTCTTGTGTTTACTAACATTAAGAGGCTTGCCAAGAGTAAAAGTGTTTGATTTCATTGACCAGGGTGCATGAGCATGATAGGAAATGACTTGAAGATATCCTATGTCAAAAATGAACTTAGTACTTAATCAGCAGTAGTACCTTAGTAATATTAATGCACTTAATCAGAGAAAACATAGAAAATCACATTTTTGCCAAAAACGTCAATCTGCTACCCATTGAATTCGCATGTGTTTTTCTTTGATCGTGTTTGATAAGAGGAACCAACTAGAACTCGGCAGACGTGTAGATTCGTAATAGGCATAGGTTGTTTATCATTCTGTAAAAGTCTCATTTTCGGCCTTGTTCCCTGCAGAAACTCGTTATGGCTGCCGGACTATCTGTCAAAACCGTTTATGCTCCCGGAGGTGGAGTTGTGACTGTAAAAGCTTAATTTCATTTGAACATCCACTGAATTATATTTCTCTGTAGATTAATTCATAAATAAATTGTGTAATTTTGTAATGCGATAGAAGATGAATCCATCTTTTGAATTTACGTTCTGCTATTGTTGTTGATAACTTAAAAAGACTCATGAATAGCAACGTGTCATTTGAGATTCAGAATTGGTGAATTTGCAATATTTGAAACGAAAAAAGGATTTCATTTTTGATATGCAGGCGAGAGTGCATATATTACCTAGCTTTATACAGCACGTTGATTACTGGTCATTTGGATCGTGGCTATTAAAGATGAGCGTCGGGTCGGGTTCCAAAAATTCGGAAACCCGAGTCGAACAAAGCGACCCGAACCCGATGTCGGGTCGGGTACAAATGTCTGACCCGGACCCGACCAACCCCGACCCGATTAATATTCGAAAAATCAGAAACAGTTCTATATATAGTTAATGCTTGATCCTAATGTGATACCGGGTGGTAGTCTAACTTCTTAGTAGTAGAATTCGCATATATCGGCTTCGGCTATATCGGCGGTTCGTCTATATCGGCGGTTTCTTTTTGTCCCGGCAGAATTTCCTATCTTTTCCATATAATCGAGTTCGCTTATATCGGCTTCGGCTATATCGGCGATTCGCCTATATCGGCGCATTTTCGCTGTCCCTGACAGAAAAAATTCGTTTATAACGGCGGATTTCCTGGAAATCCTCAAGCGATGTGTTTTGCCTAGAAGAGTCACTAGAATGACAGTATATGTGGACGCGGATGGCTGTAGATTCTGTTAGGACTATCCGATTCTAACTATTCTAGTGGCATGTGAAAATTTAGATCTTCTACAATTCATCTCGATCATGTTTGGGGGTTTGATCAAAATTGTAGAATCTAGCAGCCGAGGAAAGATAAGTAGGCTTGCCACTGTATCTCGCTGATAATTCTCACATAATTAGTCTTTCATTCGACGTGATGATTGCATTGTTAACGCCTTCACCTACGATGCTATTGTCAGACCTGACTTAGTGACTGTTGCGTCATCAAAGGAGCACAAGCTACCGTCGAAAACATTGTTGAGTTCAATGCATGTCCTCTCTCTAGACAGAAAGCGGCTCGCCACCCCAACCATCTCTATGGTTTCGCCTGCACGTGACTCTTAGCAGCATCTTGATTGACTTAGATTGTCTTGATTTATGCATGCTCTTCTTTGTTTTGTGCTTCATATAGCAGGTAAGCATGTAGGCATGAAGAAGTTTCAATCTTCTTGATTCAGAAAGCATACTCAGTTTTTGACAAACATAGTGATATCCGGTTTGCGATACTTACGTTGCAAGCATCAGTTCAGAAAGGCACAATTTTTAGATATCTATTGATTACATAGACACAATTACATGTACATGTACTGTACATGTTGGACAATAAGTCAATATGTACATGTATTCAAGTATAGCAACGCAATAATTCATGAGTCAATACACGTATATACATTGTATGATGCATGGCATGATCTCAGAGCTCGTGTAGATTTCACAAAACTTCAAAATTCAGGGAGTTCGCATATATCGGCGGTTCGCGTATATCGGCGGTTTTCGTCTGTCCCTTGAGGCGCCGATATATGCGAATTCTACGTGTAGTATTATTTTAGTATTTTATCAAAATACGTAGTAGTTAGTACACCATCTTCTCTAGCTAATAAAGTATTCAAACAAATACTAAATAAGTAGCGTAATTACCCACGAAATTAATATAACCTACAATACATGACAAAATTCAGAATCTTTACAAAAAAATCGACTGCTTCGCGATGTATTGTAGTTATTGCAGCATACTTCTTCAAAACTCTGATTGAGACACTTTGACTTTCAATGCTAATAAAGATACTGTATCAAAGTCCGAGCAGCTGAGCTGCATCACTACATGTAGCAACATGATTCAGCAGATAGGTGCTAAAATTTCAATTATATATACTCATTGACATAATTAATGAAGCAAATTATCATTGGCTTGAATTGAAGTTTGTTTCATTTTTTCTCAGGTATGATGCAATGTCTCGCTTTCTATGTATTACCATTCAACACATTAGAGAATGGAGAAAGATCTATGGTGGTCATTTGAAATTTTGATATCGATACAACTGTCACAATTGCTTTTACAAATTGAACATAAACGTGAACTGAAATCCAACTTTTGTAAAATAAAATGGCACACGATCAGTTTACCAGAGGTATGGCTATTGGAATGATTCGTTGTGGTAGAAGTTGTGCGAGTGTTGGCGAAGAGCTGCAACTATCGAGAGTCGCTGTTTGGAGGTGGTGGTGTCGATGGAAAGCAGAAGGAGATGTTAAAAAGAAGAAGGGATCTGGTCAACCAAGAAAGTCTGAAAGAAGGACAGACGCACGTCTAGTTTTAGCTGCAAAGAGGAATAGATTTGTGTCAGTCCCAAAGCTAGTCGTACACTGGAAGAGTGCCTCAAATATAGAGCGTTCGAACCGCTTACCGAAGATTGCGAGAAGCTGGAATTCAATCGCGACGACCAGCTGTCCTAATTCCATTGAGTTTTGAGCACCGCAGAAGACGAGTTGCCTGGTGTGATGCCCATCGCTCATGGAATGACCATCACTGGCAGAAAGTCTT
Source organism: Prostheceraeus crozeri (assembly GCA_907163375.1). Taxonomy (NCBI): domain Eukaryota; kingdom Metazoa; phylum Platyhelminthes; order Polycladida; family Euryleptidae; genus Prostheceraeus; species Prostheceraeus crozeri. The sequence continues at coordinate 51,208 of CAJQUW010015442.1, forward strand.
GTGGACCGATGAATTCTCTCTGAAAGACTGACAGAGCAGTGGCTTCTCCTTGAAACATCCTTCATTCAGAAACTTTGTGAGTCCATGCCATCTCGGATTACTGAATGTATTGGAGCTAGAGGGGGGCACACGCGCTATTAAAGTTGAATCTGTTACATGCGTTGTTTTTCTGTGCTAGAGACTTGGTGGAGATTGTGACTAAATTATCAAGGTATCATGCATACATGCATATATACCAGTCAAAAAGAAAGAAGTTAAAGAAGTAAATGTTTCAAAAATTTTGTCAATGAGTATAATATTAAATGTATAGTTAAGCTTCCGTTCCTATGTAAAGCTTATCTCAAATTAAATTTCATTTCTTTCCGTCCATCCTGCGAGCCACGATTTACATGTCATTATGAGAATGAGGCCTTTAGAGACCACGAGAACAGATTCAATTAATTTGATAAGGATCTTTCGTTCTTTTAGAAGCAAAATATGTAGTGCAAAGTATTTTATTAGATCAATAATTCACAATGAGAATAATGTGATAAGCCACAACTTCTTGAAAAACTTCATTAAACTGCAGGTACACATGAAGCAGTATTAACTTCACAGAAAATAGTTTTTTAAAGTTCCAAACATTTTTCAAATTTGCATGCTCCAACCCGAAAAAACCCAGCTCAGGTTATTTCGGGTTTTAGATAAAAGAGATAATCCTGCCCGACCCGACCCGAACCCGAGCATTCGGGTTCGGGATTCGGGTAGGGTTTCGAGTAGTATCGCTCATCTATAGCGGTTACATATTTTTAGCTAATACCAACATGACATGGACCAAAATCCGTTCCAACAAAAATGATGGAAACAATATGTCGGCAACTTATATACTCAGGATACTTAGCCTACCTATAATTATATCCAGGAAAACATGTCAATCGGAAACATTTATTAAGTGTGGTCAACAGATGGTACTTAAATCTTGGTGATGATGTTATCCGCCTCTCGTGATTAAGAGCAAAACGTTCGAAGAGTCGGGATTCTTCATTTCTTTTGAAAAATTTTCTTTTTTAAATATGATCGGGAGTGAAAAATCGGATAATTTCAAAAAAAATTATACGAGTAAGTGGCTATGCATATATACAAGTTAAACATCTGTTGTAAAACCTCGGTGATCGATATCTTTAATAATTTCTCCTTTACAGAGTCGGTGAACATAAAGAATCGGAGGATGCAAATGTAAGTGAAAATGTGACGGTCACTCTCAACGGTGTTGATGGTAATGGTGTCACTTCTAGCACTCAAGAGCTGGTGGGAACGGGTGAGTCTTTGTTAGATAGACTGTTATTGAATCTGATGATCGGTTAGGACAACCGTGAATCTGCGTGCATCATAGTTGTACTGTAGCTGTTATGATACCATGATTGATTGATTTTCATTCTAAATGTATACATAAATCACATAGTAGGTAGAGTATCGACTCAAACAAAATGTCAGCATACAGTGAAAATTTATGTATCAAAGGATTCAGTTTTTGAGTAAGCTGTGTTCCTGCGGTCCAAAAAATATTTGATCAATTTTTAAGAAGCTAAATGTTTGCAAATTATTCCTACGTTTCCCGTACAGAAAAAAGGGGTATAAACATAGCATGAAAGATAGGGTATGATCATACTATGTAAAATAGGTATCAATCATGCTATGATCATACGGTATTAAATGTAACGCTGTTTCATAGATATGAAAATTTCATACAAAATCATGGTATGAAACAAAGGGTACGAATCATATTATGATAATACGGTGTATATCATCTTGTTATCATAGGGCGTGGTTTTTCATGGTTTTGATACGTTATCACACCTATCAACACTAGTCTTCCTATATGATTATCATAGGTATGTTTTCATGTAATATCATGCGTTTTCATGTGTTTATTAGCAATTTCAAACTTAAACAACAAGTGATGTCATTTAGTTATAATAGTTAAGATATCAAACTATCAAAATCTAAATGGGCTCACTTTCGTGGAAATGTTAGCAATATCAACGCTGTGTTACCGATTTCATCGTCGATTGTACTTCCCGCAACTAATTGTGACCACGAGCTTCTTGCATCACGCCTCCCGACTTCCTTGTAAAAGCTCTCACCGAATACTTGTATTATGAGACTTCAATAAAGCTGTTATTAGTATTAACACTTTTATTAAAAAACAACAAAAAGTATAACTTTGGTCTAAAAATTTCGATCATCACAATAAGAGCATAAAAAAGCTTTGGCAAAACTGTGGGAAAAAGCTTCCATAGTTTGAAAGATGTCTAAAAATTGATTTCAATCATCACTAATTAGAGCATAAAAACTTTGACTTTGAGCCACCTGTGAAAAACTGGTATACATATAGATGTGCGTAAGAGAGAATGAAATAATCATACATGTACGTGTGAAAGCACACGCAAATAACATGCATGTACATCCAGATAGATATGAATAATGATGCCGCATCAAACGTCGTATGTAAAACATAAACGCATGATCATGTATGCAAATAGCATATATAGGTATGAAAAAAGTATGATATTTTCACACCGTATCATTCATATGAAGAATTATGTAAATAGCATACCGTTACCTAGGTATGATATATTCATGCCATATCATGCGTATGAACAAGTATGTTAACGTCATTCATGTGCAAATGTCATACGTTTTCATACTATGAATCATGCCCACTTTTTCTGTACGTGTTATATGGTAGAGATTTAGTACCTCTATGTAAGTAGTATGAAACCTATTGGATATCAAAATGAATGAAAATTCACTAACACTAAGTATTCATTCATTAGAAATTAAGCTGATTGTCAGGGAAATTTCATGAACCACATTGTAATGCAGGTCTTCATGGAAAAGTTGAGATCTTATTCTGCTTGACCGAAATTTCAAGTTTTTAATTCAATTTTCATCGGAATGATTTTGTGATTTACTATACTTATGTTTCATCTCTTGAATCTGAATAATGTTGCAGACCCATTTTTTATTTATGATCATTGTCTTTGATTATGATGTTTTGCTCTTTCAGGGCAGGTACACTAGTTTGTGATGTGATCACGCCTAAGAAAATACTCTTGTTTCTAAGACTGTAGTCACCCATCGAATTACCAATTTAGCAAGCATATTACCTCTCCAAGGTTGTCATGACACGGAGGATTGGTAAAATACTGTTATTCCTTCTGCATTGCTACCATGATCAGGAAATTCCGTATTCATTTCTGCCAAAAAATGTGCACATCTCACATTTGGCACTGGGTTTCAACTCAAGTTCATTTAATAAAATCGAAACTTCACACACATAGGGGATTTAATTGATACTGAGTTGCTTCTCCACCTAAAATGATTGCTCCATGACCGAAGCTATGTTAGTACATGGAATTTATCTCCAGAGGCATAGTGGTCATGGCAGATCACTTGCAGATGAATTTACTCATGAAAAAGAAACACGCTATGTTAGAAAACAGCACAAAAAGGTGCTAAAACGGGAGCAATACCAGGGTCAGCTACCGGGAGACGAAGCGCTTGCAAGTCGTCTGAGGCCAATCGTCATACTGAAACAATACATAAATCTATAATTGACAGTGTCGTACAGGAGATTTTTCATGATTTGACCAAAGATAAAAAAGATGAGCTCTCCCTGCTTTTTTATAACCCAATATATGCTTTTTTATAGACCAATGTATTCAATTAAAATTCATATAATAAAATCCCAACGCTTCGTTCACCATTGACTTAGTATTGGGCAACAAAGTACAGCCTTTAAGCAACGAAATGTGCACGTCTTCGAAGGTGACAGGATTGTTAGCTTTCGTTGTCCGACTTGCATAGGATATAATACGAGCTTTGAGAAACTCTCCGTCAAGGAATTTCATCATTTTTTCTATTTTGGTGATATGCTTGGCTGCGATGCTGGGCAGCGACGGCTGTGAGGACTCGAATTTCGGCCGCAGGATTGAAGTAGAAAGATCTCAGTAGCCTCTCTTGTTATGCAGATATTCCAATAAAATGCACATTTCAATTGCACGAAGCGTGTGCTCGATTGGCACCGCTATTCGGACCGGAAACATGGCCGCTGACTCAGTAACAAAGAAGCCGGCTTGAACTATGCGATCAGAAGATGCTGCGCTACAGAGATGAGGATAAATGGTGAGACTGAGTCAACAATGAAGAGGTAATGAGACTGACACACCTGAAGAACCGAAATCGACAGAGAAGGCTTCGATGGTTTGGTCATGTCAGGAGAGAGGAAGAGAAGGTCATTGGGAAAGTAGAATCCATGAAGGTGGAGGGAAGACCGAAGAAGACATGGCGCAGTTGCGTTCAAGAATATCTGGATGCCCTTAACATCAGCGAGCATCTTGCCCAAGATCGGGACCAGTGGAAACGAGCCATCAAACTCCGTCCAACATCAAGCGATGGGACGAGAAGGACGTTAAACCAGAAGTGATGTGAAGTAAATAAATGGCTACTTACAATAGCATAATCGAAGGCTTATACTTTACAATGGCTCCATCTCCGAAAATAGGAACGCTTAAAAGTAGGTCCTATCGTGAAGAAGCAAGACGCGAACCATATTATCCAGTACATAAGAAACACTTTTTGTGCATCAGCGCAGCATCTGATCCTTTGACCTTACTCAGATTTTTTAATGATCCCTCTCAAAAATTAAAAAACATTTGCAGACTCGAAAGTTCTTTCCTTCATACTCGCAAATGCAGGCTTTTTGCATTCAACTTCCATGACGTGGTCAGACTTTACACTGACTTGATCTTTGATGTGCACATTCTTTAGGGTATGGGGAGCATTTCATCTCAACAATAGATCGACCATAAGTCTCAACAGGAAATATCTAGTCATGGTATCAAATTTCAATCGTCGAACAATGAAATTTTTAATTTTTTAGTGGTATTGAACTAAATGTCGTTAATTTAGCTTTTTAGCTTTTAATAACTTTCAATAACTTCAATTTTTAGTACGCTGACTTGATTTTGTCTTATTGATCATTGATGTGGTTATTTACACGATGATATATCTCAAAGATGAATTTAATTGGACGTCTGGAACAAGGGTAAGAGTATACAAAAGAAGCCAAACTAGTCTTTAAATTTTTTCCACACCGCTACTGGATTTCCCGATTTAACTTATCAGTCACGAACCCTGTCACCTTGTCGATAACGTTTGTAACTTGAAGTAAGTAGTAAATTCCACTCTGATGCTCCCTTAAGTCTGCTGTAACTTTGCTAGTTTGTACCACACTGTATCGTCCCTTGCATTAATATATCAGATGTAATCCCATAACTGACAACAGCAAAATGCTTAGAAAGACTTTACCGGACCGAACACGATGGGATCTAGACTCCGGCTCAAACCACCGAGTCCGCAGTCTTTGTCAATGCAATAAAATCAATTATTCTTTCAGCTTCTACCGTAGTTAAATGATATTTCTCAGTAATTAATGTTTTTTTCCTTTCAAACAGATCTTGACTGTGGTGAGTATGTGAAGTAGTGACATGATGACGCATGGTATCACTTTTAACTTGAACTGCTGCTATTTGAAACTTCTTGCGCTTGTTTTCTACGCATTTCTCATAAACTTCACAATGTGTGGGTGTGTGATGCGTGCCTTCTTACATTTCACCTTTATTTTCACCTTACATTTCTCATGCATAAGCATCATGCTGTCATACAAAATAAGACATGTGTGAAGTACCATGAGTGAATACTAAGTTCCGGTCACTGCGACAGTGATTATCGGGCAATTAACGAAACTCATAGTTAGGACAAAATTGATCTTTAAAACTGCACATCTAAAATACGAGTATAAGGCTTTTTTCTATCACTTCCGTGATTTAGAAGGATCCTATGAATTGTATTCATGCCTATATTGTATTCCGCCATTTCATGTAGTTTGGAATTATCAAGTTTTTAACAAAACATTTAATCAGTCAAACTACCAACGACATTGTAGAAAAAATGAGAATTCGGTTTCAAATGGCGAAACTATTTTGTCATATAATATGCATGAAAATTGCTTGTCAACACTTAGTAATCGTCACAAGATAGTCGTCAATCAGTTTTCATTTATTCTTGAATCATTTAATCATAAAGATTGCAGAGTAACAGTTTGCTTGGACATGGAATAGAGAGATGTTCTCAGACTTTAGCAATTTAATTGCAATAGCAATTTAATTGCAAATTTGGCAACCATAGTCGCTGCGTTTCAACCTACAAGGGCTCGTCAGTGCGGCTCGGAATGGCCCAAACTAGCTTAAAAGACATAGCTGACGATATGGCTGAAGAAGTCGAAAGCTGATGATTGCTTTGTATTTATTCAAACAGCTGCGTATTTTATTAAAGCCAGGATGAATAAATGCAGAGAGCCGAAATGACCAGCCCTTGCAGGGCGAAACGCAGCGTCTACGACTGCCAAGGAGTTCTGTGCTTAAATTGTTCAAGTCTGGGGACATCTTTGCATATTATGCATTGAGCAACTTTGTTGGAGCGATTTTCCATAAGAATTTGATCAGCAAAAGCGATAAACTTCTACTGGTCACTCTTCTTCTCGAAATTAGGTGCACCAAGAATGATATGACGGTAAACCAACTGAAATCAAATCAAATATCTCAAATAGCGCTAAAAGCTTGTGAAAAAGGAAATTACGCACATAGGAAGTCAATACTATGTAAAATTTACTGACGCATGATAATACTCATAAATTTTAAAGTAGATAGGAATATGCAACTAAAATGTCATCGAAGAATAAATGATATACAGTGGGTGGACTAACACAGACGAAGAATGAATAATTGTTGCTTCTGGGAACAAGGGACATGTCTCAAAGTGCGGATGGAAGCACTCACCAGGATCGACAAATACAGCTTAGTACAGGCATACTTGAGGACGAAGAATCCTTGCCTCTCGCTGTGCAAAACATCCACCTTCTGGTCATAACTGCACATATGTAGGCTACATACCGCCTATATGCCGTTAAAGTATCCAAACATACAAGGTAAATCTGCAGGCGCTGTGAGAGAACAAAGAAATGCCTTCGCTGATTGTTTTGTTTTGAACCTTCGTTCACCTTACATGGTATTTGTATACTTTAGCGGTGATAAGAAAAAATGTTGATGAAGTTTGAAAAAGAACTATTGAATTTATTTGAATAAAACTTGCATATACCAAACATAAAAATATTTGATGAAATAGTGAGAATATAACATCCTCAATCAAAGGAGTCGTGACTTTGTCATAATTTCACGATATCACTAATTTTTTTCCAGTTCACCGATTTTGATTATCAGTAAATCAAAAGAGAGCTCAGAAGATGCTCGTTGTCTCCGTGTCTGATTCATTCTCATAATCATATGTCTTCTTACTGAAAAATTGCGGTTTGTAAATTGAGCGATTTTCATATTTTGAGCACTGCTCAGCAAATGCAATAACGGATGGAAGTTCATTATAACTCATTTTAAAGCTGAGAATGTAAGCTCTCGAATGATACATAGCACGTTGATGTACAACACGATTGGAGGGCTTGAGAATCGATTGAATTTCAGCGAAAAATTGGTGGTCCGTTTTTTTATGATCAGTTTTGTACATGTCTGATTTGTTCTATTCATCGCTTTTTCTGATTAATACTCCAAATTAGCATGTCAGGGATAGTTTTGCTTGTAATTCATTAGTAAGAAAGTGAAAATAGATAAGAAAGCATTCGTTGCAAGTTGGCGCATTATACCGTCTCATTCATGGATGATTTTGATTTGAGCTCCGCTTACTGCTGAGTTATGAATACATACCCTAGAAATAATGCTTCTTCTATTTATAAAAATATGGCATATGGAGTTGCGATCGGAATGGCAGCATAGTAAATGGCACGCTGATTATTCATCTCTTAGATAATAGCATTTCTATTGAAAATCGTCGCAAAAATGTCGAGAATATGCGGTCGATAACGCGGCTTCAGATTCAACATTTTTGTTTTTTAATTTTCTACGGAAATCCTACATTGTAAGAATTGGCAACATGACCGTAGTTAAGTTAGTCATTCGTTGAGCTTCGTCATCCCAAAATGCAGCACGAGGGGAAGCATTGTGTTATCTTTGAACTTAATGGAGTGACTGCGTAACCATCATTCAGTGCTCTGTCGTCTCCTGCGATAAAATAATCTTTGTATAATACTATAGATTGAAATTTTCCTTGTCTTCAGGTCATTTCCTATGATGTGTGTGTGTTACCATCATGTTTCTGGTCGGCGATGTATGCAAGAATGTTGCTAAATGCCGGTCAAATTGGTCAAAATCATTATGTTTGCCGACATCAAGAGGCTTGCCTAATCTAAATGTGTTAGGCTTCATGCGCAGGAGTGTACGACCATGATAGGAAATTACCTGAGGACACTCAAAAATTGTGACCCTGGGATTAGTTCATTTCGCTCAATCAGAGAAAACATAGACAATTTCATTTTGAAAAAAACCTCCAATCTGCGTCCATTATTAACTGTTTTTCTTTGATCGTGCCAGACGTGTAGATTTGTAGTAGGCATAGGGTGTACACTGTACAGTCTCATTTTCGACCTTGTTCCCTACAGAAACTCGTTCTGACTGCCGGACTATGAATCCTAGCTCAGTAAGATATTGTATATTTCTAAGACAGAGCTTCATATTAGTACTTTGTCGACGGCATACAAAAATACACTGCGAAAATGATGTCAGATATGAATTGCTAATCAGTGAATTAAAAGGTATGAGACGACAGCAATGATTAAGGAATAGATGAAAATTACTAAAACCTCATAAACTTCTTAATATATTTTAAAATTTGAAGCGAAAAGATCTGTTCACTGCACTGATATCGTTGAAATATAATTCAAACTGTTGATTGAAGTTATTTTCATTGATTATTCATGCTGAGATGATGTGACCTCGGCTTGGAGTTCTTCAATTATTTTGTGAATGACTCGTTTGGTAGCAATCGGTTTATTTACTGATTTCGACACTCTGATCTATGACGACAAGTTCAAGATGACTTGAAGTGAAATGATTAGTTAGTACCGTAGATAGTTAACTCTGACGATCATGAGAATTCCTCATAGTTCAAGTCGCTGGCTTGCCTTGCTACTTACATTTAACTGTTGTTTAACATATCGTTTTTTAACATATCGCCTATTTCAGAATGGAAGAAACTTTGAATGATCAGCCCTGTTTAATTTCTCAATGAGGCAAAATAGATGCTGCTTGTTGGATTTCAGCCAACGATGTCTGGTTGACGAAGTCATCGATCTGAATTAATGGACCGAACTTAATCAGAACAAGAGCATCAAAATTTTCAGTTGATTAACTCGATGTGCATGTTTGATAGTGCATTGTAAAATGTGTGATTTATGCAAGGATTGAAAACTATATAGCATGAATTTCTGGCACTGGCTGGTCATTATAATGAATTTGATAGATATGAGAGTCTGAAGAGTAGACAATTTTTCATTTACTCATTGCACTCGGATTTACACTGAATTAATTAATCTAGCTAATCTTCATTCAATTTAAAATATATCCTAAAATGAAATGACGTTGAAGCTAATCCATTCTATTTTACTTCTTCAGCTGCAGATTATATCGCCAAGAGGAACCGAGGCTTCCGCCTATTAATGCAGCAAATACGAGGAATATTCGTGAAACGGATGATCCATAGTATGCGCAATTACATTATCAGTGCCACACAACTGATTATTCCAATTCTTTTCACTGCAATTGGTTTGTTGGTGCTCAAAACTCAGCCCGGAGCCTCAAATCTCCCTGAGTTGGTTCTGAATCTCAACAACTACGGCAGACAAGTTCTTACTGTGGCCACTTCACCATCAGCGACGGCAAATGACCTCTCTCTATCAGCTTCCTACGCCAAAGTATTTGGAAATCGTCCTCTAACTACTATAGTCAGCCTCACGAATGTCAACGCTTCTACTCTACAACAGCGACTTGCCGCTAAAGGTGATGGAGATATAGCACATTATAACAGTGATTATCTTCTTGCGGCATTTTTCGCTCCTGGCAAGGCAACTGCACTGTTCAATAACCAACCGTTTCACACTCCGGCCATCTCTCTCAATGCAATGTCCAACGCAATGCTTCGTCGATCATACCCCAATGCCTCTATCACCACGATTAACGCTCCACTGCCAATGAGCGATACTGAGAAAGTTAGTTCGTCAACGAACATGTTTGAAGGTTTCGGTACTGCTATCAACGTCGTATTTGGTCTAGGTTACCTGGCTGCTTCTTTCTCATTCTTTATTGTGAAAGAGCGAGTGACCAAAGTAAAACTTCTACATTTTGTGTCAGGAACTGGAAAATCTTCTTACTGGGTCGCTACTTTCTGGTGGGATTTCATCAATTTCCTTATTCCTATGATCGGCATCATCATTGTCTTCTTGATTGTCCGTATAGATGCCTACGTCTCCAGTGCCGGCCGCGTGTTTGGTCTTATCCTTCTCTTCCTTCTTTATGGCTGGGCCATCATCCCCCAAACTTACAACTTATCGAGCGTATTTTCAGTCCCATCATCTGCACTGAGTTGGCTTACGGCTGGAAATGTTATGACAGGTTAGTATACCTTTGAATTGTGTAAAAAGTCTGTGTAGCAGAATGTTCTAAAGCGTCATTAGCATTCAGATTCAGTGACGTTAAAGCTTCATACAGTAAAAGCAAGCATAGCCGGATTAATTTTAGGGTTGTCTGGAAAGAGATATCTCTTTCAATCAACTGAGTGTTTCGGTGCTTTGTAAAACACGTGGTCTATATTATCAGCATCTCCAATACATTTTTTACTAGACTACATCTCTAATGCATATTGTACATTATATTAGTCTGACAGCAAAGGTATGTCGCAGTATACTGAATATCGAGGGAATTACAACTATAAAGTCAATAAAAGACACCAACACCCTTGATTCCCGCCCGAGCGAGATTCCCCTCCGCACTCGCCCGACCCACGCATTGAACCGAAGTCCGCGGTGGAGACGAGCTCGCTCCTTCTTCACTAGGCCACGCTGACGGTACAAAAGGAATGCGAGTGAAGACAGAGTCATCTCCAAGTGATATCTGCAGCTTGTTGTCCGATTATGATTGACATGGTGCTACCAACATCCAGTCGAATGACATGCTGATATGCTGTCTCGCTACATAAAGGGGGATTAAGAATGCTAGTCAACAGCTTCATGGCTTTTTGATCGATATTCAATGACGTGCAGCACCTATGACCGACGCTGATACATGTTCATTGTTCAATGATAGAGATTGACCTTTCTTTGGGCTAAAGCAAAAGTATCAACACAACAGCGTTTTACAACTGCTCACAGGCATACTGAAGCGCATACACAGGGCTGCTTATAATCAATAGAGTAAGACGCAATAGAACAGATGGAGGTCCCCTTTCAAACTCCGGATGAACAGCAGAATATGTGTGTCTGTTTCGAGAGTCCTATCATGAATGGCGACATGAGTGTGAGACTGATAATGAGGACTTGGAAAGAATCTTATACTATATCTTATACACATATACCACAGTTCATTGATTTACGTAGTTAGTTCCATAGTTCACAATGCATTATCATTCTATATCTCTCTAGTTCTTCTGTGTTATCATGTTTGGTTGGCTCTACCATGGACTCCTAGAAATGGCAATACAGGTAGAAAATAAATAAATAGTCAACTTTGCAACTTCTATCAATGTAGGGCTGTGAAAAACATCGCTATGCAATTACCTTTATTTTCACTATTCGCCAATTGTACACTGCATTTTTGAGCTAACAGTTCAGGTGCAATCTCAATTGATTAGGCCAGACTGGCGAAATATATTTTGATACAATTTGTCAATATATTTTATGCATAGAAAGACTGAAAAATAATATCATTTCACTAATTTCATAAAAATGGTCTTAACATTATAGGAAAATAATAAATTCAGGGCTTGTCAAATGTTCTTCTGGTATTTATCTTGATACAATGCTGTGCATAACTTGTACTAATCGTATAAATTGCTTTTTTTCCAGGATTGGCTTCACTTCTGACGGTACTAATACTGCAATTACCGCAATTGAATTTGCAGTCTACCGCTGACGTTCTCAAAGTGGTATTCACGATTATATTCCCAAACTTTTGTCTTGGACAAGCTCTGGTCGACTATTACACCAATTATGTCTACAGCTCTCTATGTGACACAGAATTAATTACGGATCTTTGTAAATTGGGAGTGAATCTTCCTTGCTGCAAAGGTAAGCAACTTACGTATGACAAGTTCAAAGTTTTTTTCATTGACTTCATAGGCTCATTTTGTATCAGGTTGAAGATCAACAAGAGTTTCCAATTATGCGGTTATCCGGATGATGCCGTTGTTTTGTTTGTTATACCTCGGTTGAGCTATCATTTCAGAGCAAGCACTGTTTGCTCTGGCTGATGCAAGCTTACGTAGTGAATTTGTGATAACTTTATTAGAGCTGAGACTAATAATCCCTATTTGCAGATACAGGAAGAAACAAAAAACTCATTTTTTTCTTTTACATTATATTCGCAATTTGAGATCATATTTCATCACAAAAATGAATAGAAATCTCCCTTCATACCTCTGCTTCTCTACTTCATCCTCGGCGTGTTCCCGTCGGTGCGGGGTCCGCTCTTCTGCTCCGTGTCCGCCACTTAGCGCGATCTGCAGCCATATCCGGGTGTAGGTTTGTGTTCTTCAAATCTCCACGGAGGGTATCGATCAGCCTTTGTTTCAGGCCTTTTGGTCTTCTGCCGTTCACCTCTAGCCCTGCTACTGCTCCGATGACGCTTTCTTCTTCCGAGCTGAGAACGTTGCCATACCAACTAAGTCGGCTTTCCATCATTTTCTCAGAGATGGGCGCAGTTCCCATCATCTCACGGATGTCTTCATTATTTTCCTTGTCGAGCCGTGTGAGTCCCAACGACCACCTGAGCATCTTCATTTCCATGACGTTGAACTTTCTTTCCCCTTCTTTTTTATGGGCCAGCACTGACATCCATAGAGGGTCACTGGCCTGACGATTGAATTGTATATCCTTCCTTTGACTCGAGGGGATCTTTTTCGTTCACATAGCATCCCCGTTGTTTCCTTCCATTTTCTCCGTGTTGCCATGGTTCGGTGTCCGACTTCTTCAGTAATTCCACCGTCCTCTTCCACGCATGATCCAAGATATACAAATTTCTGGCATCGGGGAACATCTCTATTATCAACCTTTATCGTTCCTCCTTCTCTTGAAACAGTAGGTAAATATTCCGTTTTTGAGACATCAAGCTGCATTCCGAAGTTTTGAGAGTCTTTCCATACTTGCAACTGCGATTGGAGACCGTTTTTAGTTTCGTCTGCAAGCATGACGTCGCCTGCGTATAAAAGGGTCCATGGTGCCTGTCCTTGAATGACACGTGTGGCTGTGTCCATAATCAATATGAACAATAGGGGAGATAGTGCAGACCCTTGATGTACACCGACGCTGATGTTCAACGGTTTTGTGGGTTGGTGTAAAGCAATCTGATCATTTCAACTAATTGCTCCCTTCATATTTCTGCTACAGCATGTCATTTTAATTATTATATGTGAATAAAGAAGACGAATTATTTTGTGGTGCTTTGTCGAAAGAAATCGATTCCTCATACAAGCTGCGGGTCTTTGTCCGACCGTCGCAATTTGATCTTCAGATAAGTGTTCCAATAGTTTTAATCATCTTTTACTATACCAATCGATAGTTTCCATGCCTGCACAGTGCACATGCACCTGATGATGGTCAATAAAGACTGAAACGGGCGTAGATAATTTCTCTATTGAACATGCGCCATGCTTTCTTTGGAATTTTAATATGAACAATTAAATGCACCATGCTGCTAATAAATTCAAGTTGTGAATTCTTTTGTGACTTCTCCACTAGCAGAATTGCAGAGGATTTTTCACTAAAGAATCTGCAATGCAATATGCATGCTCATGTAACGTTTCATGATTTGTATAAAGTCACAATACACTCATTTGTATTGATCACCTACTTCTAGAGTTGTGACCCGTGAGAAAGTCAAACTTTATGATCAGCGTGCCAGTTGAGGTTGCCGATCCCTGTACATGCATTGCCGTTGTTCATCTTTCAAAGCAAACCTAAACCAAAAACAAAATCCACTAAAATTTCTCACAATTGAATAAAACAGTCATCATTAGCGCAAGTGAAAAAACAAAAGTGTTGATAATATCTTTCCAAAAAGTATTCCAGTGTACGAGTATGTTAATGAAATATGAAAAGCGTATATCTTATGTGCCAGACGTTTCGTGTACCAGCCGCTTTATGCCACTAACGTAAGTGAATAGATTATGTTCTTCCTCGTTATATTCTTCTTATCAAAATATAATAACATGTTCAGAAATCAATAAGCTTCCGTTGTCAGGCTAGAGACAGAGAATTATGGTGTACAGGTGATGCGCATTTATTTATTTGTCATTGTAGATAATTGTGAACCAAACTGCATATCGTGGACTCGTAATTTCCTCGGAGTTGAAAAGGGAGGCATCGGTATCATTCTAATTGCGCTGGCTGCTCAGGGCATTATCAACTTCTGGTTCTGTCTGTTTTTTGAATCTTCATTCGCTGCGCGAATTTGGGCATATCTGCAACCTGGCCGCTATGCTTCTCCAAATACTGAAATAGTATCTCCAGTTAACGAAGGTACCTCTTCATCCCCAGTTCATATAAAGGAGGACAGTGACGTTGCTGCAGAACGTTATGCGATTAAAAATTCCGACATTCATGCGTTAAAGGAAGCTAATACGCTCATTCTATCAGAAGTGACCCACATGTATGGACGCCATCGTGCAGTAGACCGGCTTTCTTGTTCAATCCAATCTGGTGACTGCTTTGGCCTACTTGGCGTGAATGGGGCAGGTAAAACAACAACGTTCAAGATGATCACAGGAGACCTACCCGTATCTGGTGGTGACGTTTATATCAATGGTCACTCAGTTACAAAGAATGTGACTAAGGTCCGACGCAGTCTTGGATATTGTCCTCAGTTCGATGGCCTAATTGATCATCTGACCGGTAAGTATATTTTCTAATTACTCCGGAAAGTGTGATATAAGCTTACGAATAGCGTGGCTCCTTTAGGGCGGGTACGGGAACCTTTATAGCTAAAAGAGTTATAAATGTCAAATATTTTCAAATGCCTTTCCGCGAGAGTCATATGACAGTTTTCAGGAACTAATACATCGTAATGCGTGCATTTTCAAGCGAATCCAAAAACTTGTGGCAGTCATACTTTTTTTAATCAAAACTCGAGGGAAGAGGACGAGCCTATGCACCAAAGATTTCCCTCAGAAGAAGAAAGAAGTGAAAGAAGCAGAAAATATAAAAAAGAAAAGTGGGGATGACATAGGAATGTAACTAAATAAAAAAAACCATTCTGTAACAGCAAAGCAAGAAGGTATAGGCCTATAGCTCATAACTGTTCAACTAAGCACAGAAACACTGACAATTAAAACAGGGTGGTAAAAAGTAAATAGACAAATAAGAGGATGTAAACTGTAAAATAACTAAGTAAGAACCAACAACTGTGCAACTCATGGGGATAATGTGGAAATTACGAAAAATACAATGCAATGTTGAAAACGAACATTATAGGAATGCATAAGACAAAAGTCCCTTCAAATTATCCACTCTCCTTGGAGCTTAGTGAAAGCTTATTGACGGCTCTCTTGAATGCTTCAACACTGACAGATGCTGAGAATACCTTCAAAGGAAGCCTACTCCACAACTTTGCTGTCCTATGAACGAAGGATCTCTTAAACTGTTCTTTACGACGAGGAATACACGTAGTGATAAGGCATGGATTTGCGTAGTCACTTCCTCTTGTGTATCTGTAAAAGAGCGAGTACGTGGAGAAACAGCAGCAAGTTCACCAGAACAAAGGCCGTGATAAATGCGATAGAAGAGAGAAAGACAGGAGACTGCTCTACGGTATCCGAGTGAAACCAAATCAGAGGCAACACTTGGCATCATCTATCAGACGGACTGCCTTGCACTGAATGCGGTCAAGTATATCTAACCTGCCCTGAGGCCTGATGATCAACCATGTGAGCAAAACTCCATCACAGGTCAAACCTGGGCTTTGTAAAGTCCAACTGCTGAGGGCTGAAGTAGGCTGTACTTATTCCTGCGTTATGCGCGAGAAGAACAGTAGAAAAAGGGAGAGTGAGGACACAACGTAGCCAATATGTTGTTTTTATTATTCTTGCGTCACACAAAACATAATGAAAAATATCGACAGATCAGTCCAAAGCAACTAGATTAACTGTGTTTTCTGGTTGAGAATAGTTTCGTTGATTGATTTGTGGACTGTTTGATACTTCGTCAGGTTGAGCTTCAATAAGGTATTGAGGCATCCATCTGTTAAACGTGATTGTAGGTTAGTCTTGATGTTTTTTCAAATGCGAGAGCGACCCCCTTATTGACAATGCAAGTCATAGAGGCAGTGCGACAAATAGTATTCCCAAGCTTCTTGTAGTACTTACGACGCAAACCAATTACACAATCCAAACATTTTGTATGTAATAATTTCAATTATTGCGTTAATTATGTGCATGACGCTCATGAGAGGTTAAAGGAAGATCGAATTGTTCATTATTTGACAAATAGACGTTCACACAATATTTATTGCTAATAGAAAACTAGAAAATACTCAGCGTGAGTCTTGAAAGTAAACACAAAATCAGCTTGCAAGAAGATTGCCTGAAGAAGCAGGAGAATCTGCGACACGTCGCAAAAGTGAATAAACGATTTTAGGCAGATAGGTATTTTTTTTGCATTATTTTTGGAACACGCGTCTGCCTTAACACGCCATATTTGCATTATCTCACAAATTCAACATGCATTAATTTATAATCATAGAAGTAAATGGAACAGAGGAGGTGCAAGCTCGTTCAGTTCTGGTGAAAGGAATTGAAATGTGGTTAGAATTGATATGCCTTTTGAGGATGACTGTGACTCTCAATGCTTTCTATGAACAGTAATAGTCCAATTTGTGTATATCTTCGCATAGAGAGTTCATTTTCGGAGTGTTGACATTTTCTTTCGCTGGTGCCGTGTACACGATCTAAGCTCTCGCTTATCAGCAACATTCAACACATTACGCAACATGAAGCTGATGAAGGCAGCACAAATATTCATTACTTAACGTGATAAGTATAAGTTAATTAATAAATGTCAGCCAAGATTTATCCGCCAGCCAGATATAGTCAGCAAAAGTATGGCTACAGATTCATGATTCCTGACTAGGGTTTTCAAAATCCCCACTTTTTCTGATCGCGTGATTTTTTGCGATCCCGGAATCATTTCAAAATACTGCATTTACTAGTATGCTTAGGCTAGCGTCGGCTGAACAATGCTAGGTGTTGTTTTAAATTCTTAGACGAGTATTTTGAACGATGCACTGTACAAAGACGTTGGCATATTGCACAAAGATAAGCAAAAATTAATTTTAGTATATGATAAAAAAATGTATGAATAAGTAATACACACTTACATGCAATTATGTGACTATCGTGTCTGATGTATTCTTGATAGTTTAGGTCTAATATTGATAATGAAAGAGGAGAAAGTTTCAAATATAAAAATGTATTGCAATTTCCAGCAAATTTTACTTCCTTGTTACTCCATCTTCATACAGCCTAACTGCTTAAAAACAGATGTGAACGAGTCCGGGAATCGGAATCCCGCAAAAGTGCGATAATTAAGAGATTATTGCTGACTCCTGCCAGAGACAATATTCAACAAACAGTCCGCATTGTACAGTATGATCTTTAAATAAATTTATATTTGTGTCAATCAATTGAATATTGCTGTCTGTTCTCATTAAAGGACGCGAGACACTTTACCTCTTTGCCAGACTCAGAGGTCTGAAGGAACATTTGATCAAAACGGAGGTGAATTTCCTCATTCAGTCTTTGCTACTTGGACCTCACGCTGACAGATTAACAGGCACCTATTCAGGCGGAAATAAACGCAAACTTAGTACTGCCATGGCATTGGTAGGAGGCCCGTCAGTGGTTTGTCTGGATGAACCTACGACTGGTATGGATCCCGTAGCACGGAGACATCTTTGGGGAGCAGTCAATAGCTTCAGGTATGATATCCAAGCATAGTTTCTGTCGAATTCTCCTGAACCTGAATTCTCCTACCAGGATTGATAAATGCCACGCTAAATATATGCAGATCTATTCATCACCTTTTTCATCCATTTCAATAACATCAGCTGATTTAAGCTTTTCCGAATTGTGATAAATACTGCTTCTATGGTCATACCCTGTCCGTGCACTAGGCTTAATTGCGCCATTCGTTTCTTAAAAGGTTCATTTTCTTCGACACCTCAAGCCATTTATGAGTAAGAGTCAATTGTGTAACATCTATTATAGTTGTATACGATCTATAACAGGATACTCGGCTCCTTTGTTTGTAGATTTGTCTCAGCGTAATGTTCATTTGTTGGAAAGAATCGAGAGCAGATGTCATAATTAGGTTATTTGTGGTTTCAGTGAATGTCAATGTGTAAATTTTGTTCCGCTGAAATACAGACGCATTATAGTTGGATTCCGTATGCTTCTATTACTAGCAAACGATACGTCTCATCCTCTACATTTTCTTGCCCCGTGTAATTTGCTGAACTCTCGAAAGTTTTACATAACCTTATGCAGAACTTGTCAATCTCGCTCAAGTTTCTTGATTTGCATGTCGAAACTAATGACGGATTTTGCATATGAGTTGAATTATGTCCAATTTTGACAATGTCCCTTTGAATTTTGTATTCAGTTATTTGTGAATTGATTTACGTTACTTAACTTTCACTAATTTTGCCTTTGTTATGTACAAATTTGCTGTATGTTCTGATTCAAGCATCATATGTGTACCGGCCTCACGATTTTTGTTATTGAAGCAGTTATCGGAAAATATATACGTCATTA
>CAJQUW010015443.1:0-151496 GCA_907163375.1 Prostheceraeus crozeri
GGTGCTTGAATCCGGTTGGGTGCAATGCATTCTGAGCAAAAAGAAATGAGAATGGGCGAAAAGCTCGCACGTGATAGCTCGATAAAGAAAGGCGCGTGCCTAATGTGTTAAGCACTAGCAAGGTCTTTCATTTGTTAGCTTGATTTCATTAGCAATGACCATTTGTGCAAAACAAAATTTGCTTTCGTGATCTATTCCACTGTTCAGAAGTAAAACACAAATATAAGAAACATAAATGGGAGAAATTTATTTCGAAAATGGCGAAAAATGTCGCAAAAAGTTATCGAAAAGTCTTGATTTTTTGTATAGATACAAGTCATCAATTCCAATGCACACCAGGTTTCCAGAAGAGGTTTAAAATACATTCATTAACTTTCAAAAACATTCTTTCATGCTTGAGCGTGTCCGTTTGTGGGGTTAGTTTTCGTGATGTTTTACAGGTTTGCAAAGTAACTCTATTCATAGCTCGCTGAGAACAGTAACAAGCATTTACCGATGTCATTGGAAGCTACACCGATGACTGGCTACACGCTTATCAATAATGTCCATGAACAACATTGCATCGTACCATTAACGTTTGCCATCATTTCAGATTGAGTTTTCGATAATATCAAAGCAGCAATCTGCAAAAGCAAAAGATAAAATGTCAGTCTGAGAAATAAAATGATGAGTTTGTCATTGCAAGAATATCACTGAGATGAGATGCCAATCATGAAAAATTGATGATCACATCATATTCTATTTATTGAGTAGACCTAGGTCCTACAATGTGGACGTTGTCAAAAAATGGAAGAATTTGAAAAATGACAGAAAGTTCTATCTGACAATACATGTGTAGGTCAAAATCTGCTGCTGCATGAAAACGGAACAAGTAGTATCAACCGGCTTTAGCTGTTCACAATTTAGGAGCGTGTATTTATGTTCAAAAATGCCGTGCGAAAGATCTAAATCAGTCAGAAAGTCCTGTATTTCACAATTATCAACCTTATCCACACCGGAGGGAGAGATTCGGCACATTTGGCGATCCGCATTTTCGGGATGATCCTTTCAGCCAATCTCCAGCTTTTGCAGCTTTTAGTTTCAACGTATTATCAAACTTGTGGATTTGACTCTCTAGAAGATCACATTTATGACCCATTTTGAAAAGTACTATTTTTGAAGGTCTGAATTCTGTCACTTTTTGCAAACATATTGTGTGATGACTTTCAACAATGCGTCGCGACATGAGTGCAGTTTTATGTCAATATGAGGCTGAGAATCACGTAATGACTATATGATATACCATAGACATCGAATAGAGGATTGGAAATTCAAATATTATATAAGTACTACTTATCAAACTTTTGCAGTAACCCAACTTTAATAAGTTGTCATTTTTGTTTCTTTTCCTAATCACTTGAATTCTTTGGGAATCTACAAGGCGTTCTTCTTCTTGATAATTTCATTTTTAGTTTTTAGAATTGCAGAATTTCACAGATCTATTGGAATGATTACTTTTTGAAGGAATATCTTTCACATTTCATATCAGTTTACGTATCTTTCAGCTGTTCTATTTGCTCAAATCAATGTTGTCAATCTCTTTATGTACTCCAAGGCAACTTCTCAGCAGAATGAATCAGCTTGGCAATCGGTAGGGAGATTCATGGCTACAATTTGGTAAATTTTCAAAAATCCATCAAAATTGGTGATTTAAATGTCTAAAATTGCTATTTATATTACGAAGATTAATGAGTCAGATCTAATGGATACGCAGTTGACACACGATATGACTGTGAATTTCAAATCATTCGGAGCAGTACTTTAGAAGTTGAGGAGGACGAATCGGCCCCCGGATATCAATCCTCTTCAGAGCCTGGGATGGATGATTGATACAAGAATAAACACATGAAGTTGCTCTCTTTGATAAGTTTGGATACTAAAATCTCTTGAAAGTTGTTGCTTTACAGAACAAAGAATATGAGAAACGAACTTGATAAAAGACTTGTACTCACGTCAATTCTTCACAATATGGAAGTGTCGATCAGAGAGTGAGAAGTATTGATTAGAGAAAGACTTTATATCATCTGATCAGCTCAGATGAATGCAAAGTTCATTTTCAATAGCGTCAATTGAATGCCTGATAAGAAGTCACGTACACAACAATGTTGAGCTTCAACTAATGCTGTCACTTTGAGATGGACGATCAAATAATGGCAACCTGTTCAGACAGATATGAAGTTGAGAATTAAATTACATTAATGAAATTGAAGCACTACTCGAGTTATCTTCCAAAGTTTATTCCAAATATTATTTTTCAGAAATCATATTGATTAAAGAAATAAAAACCATTAACAGGACTAGGATGCACTTCTCCTCTTTCAATATTTCTGTAGATAGAACTTCGAAATGTTAAATACTTTTCATCTTCCTCAATATTGCTTTTCTTTGAAGGAATTTGATGTAAACCAGCTCATTGCATTTCAAAACTTGGATAGTATTCTGAAGATTCAGTTTGTATGCTCACATATTCACTCTCTACATGCTGATTTGAATAGCCCCAAAAGTGGGCTAGATGCAACATAGAGGTCCAGACAAAATTCAAGCGCAGAATTGTTGCCCAGTATCTGGGGAATACGAAAAAACCCATGACAGACATTTTGAGTGGTGGAATGCCCCCGCAAGACACCTCCATATGACCCCCCCCCAAAGTGGTCTAGATGCTAGTACCTAACAATGTGAGTTTGAGTGGTGAAATGCCCCCTACGAGCATCATGAAGCTGCATGTACATGTCGTATGTCATCAATGTACATAAATATATGCCTACATTTGCATTTCAGCATACATTTGCATGGGTGGAAAGTGTGACTTGAACTGAAACAACCGACAGATCGAGTGAAAGTTTTCAGAACATTTCCGTGTATTCCGGAGATCTGTTTGCCATGTTTTCACCGATTTTTGTAATACAATGATATTGAGTCACATTTTCTTTTGTCTTTTCATCATGCACTTTATGGACGATTTTGGACGGCCATGAAGGGGATCTACCGGTACCGGTAAGTCATGATTTGTGACAGGTCTACATGGGATATGAGAATCTCGATTTGAACGATTTGAATGATTAGGTATTGAGTAAGTAGCTTATCCACACTCCTTGATTGAGCGATTCTACATTACTACTTATGGTGCGGCAAGTCACGCTGTTGTGTCCCTCAATAATACTGCTTTCAGACTGTATCTATACTAATTATTGAGCTGGATACTTTTCGTCATACAGTAGATACATGTAGCAACCATTTGAGATGGAAGCTCGTTAATTTTCGTTTTCCCTCATCATGAATATACATTTGTGTTTGCGCAACATACACACAATTCCTCCATCTTTCGTGGTGGCCCGGAGCGCTTTTTGCAGCCATTAATACTCGCGTGATCCCCATATTCTGATTCATTTTCTCGCCATTGATATTCCCATAGACATGAATTCACCCGCTCATGGTACTATCATGATTGTCAGCCGAAGGGCGCATGAATCAATTTCTATGGATATTCCAATAATTCTATAACTAGTTAGTTACGTGTATGTTGATGTTGTGATTGATTTGGCTCACTATTGACCTACATATATATTATACACTAGCCTACAAGTTGTATAAATTTGAAAAAGACGACATACATGTAAGAATATATTATTTTCCCTGCCGAGGAGTCATTCGAAAATTTGGATATTATATTTTATTAACCCCAGTCGCATTATTTCAAACTTATACCATAGTAATGCTAAAACTTATGTATTTTGGTATAGATGGTTCATGTCTTTATTGTGAAAATGTGTATAAAAATGCAAGGCACATTATGTCTCGGCACAGTTCAGTAGTACCATGTGACAAATATCTTTGTTTTTCAGAATGGGAGACGATGAAGAACTTCCAAGACCTGTTGATGTGGAGATGGAAAACTTGCATTTATGCTTCATCTGCAGAAAAGACGAAGGACGATTCAGCACTAGCTACATGGAAAGCCGTTCAGAAAGCGGTAGAAAACAGAAGGCAGTTGAGCAGCGATGTGCATCGATCGATCACTGATCATCTACATATCGAAGGTGACGACTTTAAACCACTTCGATATCACTCTACCTGCTACAAAAGATTTACAGCGGTGAAAAGAAGAATGCAAGATCGAAATGAATTGTGCCCATCTCCTTCCACACGTCAGACGGTGACATTGTTGGAAACGAATAGCTCAGGTATGTTGTGTTCGAATACTTGCATTTTTTGTGGTCAGTCTAGAAAAAAGCGTAACAACATAGAAGAAAAATTGTGCTTGGTATTGATGAAGGAGGGAACAGAATCAATTCAAAAGGCAATCAAAGAGAGCGAAGATCCACGTTTGATGCACATAATCGGAACAGGAGACTTGATTGCCAAAGAGGATAAATATCATAACAGCTGTCGCCGAATGTATGTTCGAGCTTGTGAAACAAAGGAAAAGAGCGACTCTCCGACAGTCCGCGCGTTGCACAGCATGGCCTTCGATTCATTGAAACAATTTATTGAGCATGAAATTGTATTCAAAAAGAACAGTTATTTGATGTCAACCTTATTCGATCATTATCAAACGGAGTTCATCAGCTAAGGTGGAATCAAGGACGACATTCTTTCATATACCACTTCATCATTAGCAAACAAGATAAGAAATTATTTTCAAGATGAGATTTGCATAGAATTTGCTGAACATGCGAGAAGGAAATTTGGTTTTCAATTCCTCGGTGAAATTTGAAGATGCGAAGGCTGCCTTGTACGAAGACCCTGAGAAGACGAGGGAAAATGATCTCATTCGTTCTGCTGCTTTGCACTTGAGGTCCATCATATTACATGTAGCTATGCCCAAAACTGCCTCGCCAATGAAGACAACTGCGCATTCCTTGAAGGCAACGCCGGCTGACATTCCTTAGCAATTGAATATGTTTTTTCACGACTTTGTTGGATAACGACTCTATCGAAAGAAAGACTGTAGCTATTGCATCAGACGCCATTTTCAACACAACAAAAGGACTACTATTCCTTGGAAGCAAACAAATCTTGGTCTCGGACTCAGCAGCTTATCTGGATCCAAGTTAATCATTCATATTCTGAATCGTCTGGGGCACTCCATAAGCTATGATCGTGTGAAGGAAATGGAAACTGAATTTGCATACAGCTGTTCAAGCAGTGATCGATTTTCCCCTGATGGCCTCCTTTTGGAAAGAGGCCTTGCCACTGCTTCAGCTTGGGACAACTACGACGTAAATATAGAAACGACAGACGGAAAAGATACCTTGCATTGTTCGGTCGGAATATGCTATCAAAATGCAGTTAATGCTGTCGTTATCGATTCAAATGATATGGAAACATGCAAAAACAGGAAGCGCAAGAGCTTCCAAGATGAACATCGTGAAATACCACAGTATTGTCCAGCCATAAAGAAGGCCAAATTTGATGTGTCCCAATCCTGATTCTAATGAGTTTCACAACAAAGAAAGATGTCTTATTGACTTTTGGTGGCTCTTACGAAGTCAACAAACATATCTGCCTCTATTTCCTGGATACATTGGAAAATTCATGAAGGATGAGCTACCTCAGCAAGCGATCACTTATTTGGAGCCTCTGATGTCATCTCCTACACTCAACAAAGTTGTGAGAGAAACGATGATTCGAACTCTGAAAGTCTCCGAGGAAATGTCCGAAGACCACGCAAATCGTTACTGATGACCTTGCAATAGCGTCGAAGGCCCCAAAATTTGAAAATTTGCACGTGCTTCTCGGTAACTTCCACATCGAACTCACTTTCTTTGGAGCCCTTGGCACGTTTGTTCAAAATTCTGGCGCAGAAGTTGTTTTGACCGACTCCTCTGTTCTGAGTGATGGATCTGTAAACGGATTTATCAAGGGCAAGTTTTACAACAGGTGCGCGAGAATCCAACTGTTCTTGAAAGGAATATGTATCGTGAGTTCCTGAAATCATTGTCGTCTGACGATAGAGAAGCCACATCTATCTTCATGGAACAAGCGCTCATTGACGATGAATACTTGGAGGATTACTTGAAAAAGAGCAATGAATTTCAAGGCCTACTCTCGAAGTACGAGCATTACTTTGATCAAACAATGAATGGATTCATGGAGCCAACAGCAGCGTACTGTGCAATATATGTATACCTAGTCAATCGAATCTACCGTAATCTCCAACGCTCTCTGCAAATTCTCATACAATGATGAAAGTCATCCCAGTAGCCATTTATAATAGAATATAATGCTTACTAATTTAAATTATTAGTTAAAGTAGTCCTAAGGAGGACTGATGGCGTTCTCCAATCCGCAAGTGTACAAAAGCAATGCTACTGTAACCATTGGATTAATCAGTTCTTAAAAGAACTCAATGTAGCTTTCTCGTGGCAACGAATTAAAATTGATCAGCTTTGGCCCAATATCTGGTAAAAATGGAAATCTTAAGACTTGTCATACTACTCATTCTTGCTGTTAATATACTAATACCATAGATTCCAAACACTACCGTATACACGTTCAAAACAGACGTCTAATATACTGTACCGACTACAGATGCTGATAGTGGAAATAGAATAAGACAATGGTCACCATAGGTTAAGGAAATTAGAAATGGATATTATAAAACAACAGGTATTATATCAATGAATGATCTGAATTTATACATAGAAACTTTCCCCATCATCTTGGACATGTTTTTTGCACTCAACAGACCCAATTATGCACGCTGAGGAAGTTTGTACTTTGATAAACTGAGAAATATATCCACATCATGTAGAGAAACTCTCCAAAATGGCGCATTCTCCATCCGAAGAACTTCGAAAAACTTCAGCAGGAGTTCAGTTGATCTTGCATTGGAGCAAACTATAAATCGAGACGCGGCTTCAATAATGCGTGAAATTGTTTCATTTCGCAATTCTAGTACTGCCGTAAAGCGATAAACCTTGACAGCTCCACAGAGAGGCATGATCGTTTCAAGTTTGAAAACCTTCACTGGTTTGGATCTGTTGAGCAGCCCGTATCATAAGCACGTAATTGGAGAATTCAGAAGGACAACAAGGATATTGATTCTCTGAATGAAACTATTCAGAGTTCATGTAACCCATTTGATGCTTCAGTCGAGCAAAAGGATCTGGTGAACATCGCAACTGGAAAAGTGGCCACACAAGAAACCAAGAAATACCTCCTTGAAGCCCTGGACAGAGGAAAAGCGAAACGAATAACTTTCCAGGAGGAATGCTCTTCAAATCCAAAAAGATTTCTCGAACCAATCAAGAGAACAAAGATTCAGAACTTTGCAGTCGAAAGCAAAATGAGGTCTCAGTCAGCAGCATCAAAATCTCGCGTCGCTGCTGAGAGCGTGAGAGATGTATTTGGACGAGTGATGTTAGTTACAGCTGAAAAATTGCCGGAATTTGATTTCAAACAACTGTTGTCTCATCCTATAACGGAGGTCCCACTGTCTTTGGCTCACAGCGATGGCACAATGATCAAAACTGAGAAATCAGCTCTTTTGAAATTTCTTGAGAAAAAGCAGACGGGAAGCATCGCATCTGAAGAGATCTCAATTATACAGATTTTGACTTTGGAGAGTTTTATTGCACAATAGCTAGCACAGTTCACATGAGAGTTGATATTTTTATCTATACATGTTTATTGTTTTAGAGAATCCGGTTTTAGATCAAGTTATATGATATATCGAATATATTTTATACAACGAATATAAAAATAGATGAAGGAAATCTTTGTTTTCAATACACCATCACGTAAAAATATAGGCCTATAAGCACGCAGAGCTGGCTCTACGACAAGTGCATTCACTTGTATACGTACACAAGAATAGAATACCACATCAGTGTTAGTTACTAGCATCTAGACCACTTTTAGGGGGTCATATGGGGCGTCTGGCGGGGGCATTCCACCACTCAAAATGTCTGTTATGGGTGCTTTCGTATTCCCCAGATACTGGGCACCAATTCTGCGCTTGAATTTTGCCTGGAACTCTATGTTCCATCTAGCCCACTTTTGGGGCCTAACATTTTGGGCCCCCTGGGCCACACCCACCACTTCTGACCCGGCAGACTTTCAGTTTCGTGGTTCCCAGATAGGTCCCCCACACATCATGCAGTCAAACCTTCTGGACCTTTTCGTCAGTAGTGGACCCACCTGGCTCACGGTCTGTGTGTATTTCTCAGGCATATCGTTTCCAATTGGGAACATAGCCGACATCCATGTGATTGTAAATGAAAAGACATGTAATCCCCTTGAAAGTTAATTCAGCACTAAACGAATGATATTTGAAAGAAACAATCAGAGAAACGTAATCGCTTCAATGTATCGGCGGATAACAGCTAAGGACTAGGACGGATATTGAAACAATGTAAAGTCGGGGACGTGAGTTGTCATGATAACAACGGTATCGGTGGCGGCTTCCAGTGGGTGCCGGTGCCTTGTACTTTGTCAGGGTCATTGAAGGATTAAAAGCATTTTGATAAAATATCGTACAAGATGACGCCACGAACCTGCTTCTATTGCATGTTTCAATACTTTCATTCTTCACAAGACCCAGCAACATTGACACACATCGCTGATTAGCCGAACAGCTGAAACGATCATCAGCAAACAGCTGTTGTCCATTCTAATCTCACTTACTTTAAAAGGTGAAATGTTGGATCTCTATGCTTAAAACGAAGCCGCCTTATCGAGTTAGACGATGACAATGGTGAAGCCGAAGGCTGGTTTGGGCTGTTGGTCAATTGGTGGGTTTCGAAATACAGTATTTCAAAATTTAAAGTTTTATAAGTTTGCGGATGTCAAACAGCATTGTGGATTGCATGCTTTTGCTGATGATAGGACAAGCATTCAGTTTTAAGTAGGATGTATCACATGCAATGCAAAATTAATAGAAATTCAACAATTTCACATTTCTGTGTTTCTTCTGTCCAACAAAAGGGTTTCTTCAATGCTATATGGCGAATTACTAGTCCTGGATCACACAGAGATGTCTTTGGCTTTTCCTGTGTGTTTCTGACTTTTTAAGTTTATAAAATGTGTCATGCGTGTCTACTTATTCTGTTTACTAAAAACACATGAAAAAATGATTATTGTTCTTCAAACTCCGCTTTGATGTTCCCCATGAACACGAGGAAGCTCCGAAAGGACTGTTTCAAATACTTTGAACAAGACTTGCATTGTCAGTCTAAAAAATGACACATTTTATTCATTAGCGTTGTAAAGAATGCTGATTGAAAGTAAGAATTGGATTGAACATTTTTCCAATTTGCTCTCTAAACTACTACAAGACTTATCAATTCAGACCAAATTGCAATTGAAAGAATTCTGTCTCATTTATTTTAGAACTTCCCTAGAAATTCCGTAGAAACAACTTCTCTACAGATTTTTCCATCTTTATCTCCATCACCTCCACAGAACGACTATATAAAATAAAGACACAACTTGAGCGACATTTGAGGACAAAAGTGAACTATCACTGAAATATTACGCGTTTTTCCATGTTTCGATCCAATTGTGTACTCAGATAATTTGTTGATCAAATCTTCATTTTGTTGTCCGCACAGTAAGTCATAATCGGAATGAACTCTGCTGTATGAAAGCTTCTCGCTTTACTATGCATTGCTATGAGACATGGATGAAATGTTCTCAAACTTTGACAGAATCCATTAACTCTCATTATCGAATGGTTTCCATCTGACTTTCATCAATAACATATGCACTCTCCCATTCCATCAATTTATTATTCTCCAGGCAAGAATCTCTTGTATCTGTTTACCATTCCATATCATAGTTAGTTTGAAGAATGTTGTTTTTCCTGTTAGAGCTTCAATTTTTCACATTTCAAGCATTTGTCACTCTTGCTTCATCAGACACCTTTCGTACAATTGACCCTGGACGAAATGTGCGCTTATATTATTGTATTCGGGAAGCCACACAAGCACATTCCTTGATGTTGGGCATCTTTGTAGACGGTACCTGCCAGCTTTACAATGACAAAAAGTTATCTCCAAATCACTCTGATATTCTGCCCTTGTACCGAAGACTTCCACAAAGAGATGTCATCCTACTGTTGAGAACAAAAGCCGCACACAATCATCAACATCCATATTTTGTCTTAAGGAATGGAACAGCAAATAATTCGCAGACAGACATCAAATGGGCTAATCTAACCAATGACCTGTACAAGCGCCCGTTTGTCCACTTCAATCCATCTCCGTTTTCTTGAATTCATCTTGTGTTGATGAACAGCAACGGAACTGAATCAGTCAAATTGATTTTCAAAGTTCGTTTCAATGGTTCGCTTTTAGAAGAAGATGTCTGGTTTAAACTTGACCACTTGGAGTACTCATACCCATGGAATATAACTGTGATGAAAGAGAGAACTGATCTTAAGTTTTCATTAATTGGTAAAAATGACAACGAACGTCAATTTTACATTCGAATACCGGGAAGGGTCAATCCGAGGTGTTATACTAAGCTAGGTATCATGGTAATCATTCCACGTGAGGTCTGTTCTTGGATGGAAAGCGTGACAACGGGTCTTCTTTATCTGTGGACAATACAAAACAATGGAGTAGGAAATTTTAGTGCGGTCCACAACTTTGCAGCAGAACATCGATTATATGGAGAAATAAGGAATGACCAGACACTTTATGTGCAGCTGAAAAATGATTGAGTCTTTGTGGACAGCGTGCGTTTTCTTGAACATTAATTAACTTCATTCTCCTGGAAGCATATTATTTGTCAAAATTAACGACTTTTTATGATGATTCAGTGTAGAACATTGAGCTTAAATCACCGAGCATTTAATTAAGAAATTCATTTTAAATACTTTGAGAAATCAGAAAATTTCTTAATGCGGAATTCTTATTTTGCAGAAACGTAAAGAGTAGCTCCATAAGTTTTCTTGGTTGCGGATAGCTTTGTAGGTTTGATATTACAACCCATAAATCCAACGAAGTTATGGGAATTTTCAAGTTTTTTATAACTTATTGTAGTCTACAAAGTTGAGCCGGTTATTATTTCCCGGATATTAATTTATAAACGAAGAATGACATCTTGATGCCAAAAATGTTTTGTTGATTACGTTTAACATAAAACAGAAATCAATATCTTCATGGGGAAATAATCATGGAATTTTATATAGTCCATGTAGATCCTAAACACATGAGTCTGCTTTTATGAAGTTCAATTCCAGCATTTGAAAGTTCATTACCTGAGCAAGGAATTTCTTTATCCATAACTATGGTTCATCCTAAATTTCAGTTTTAAAAAGTGGATGAATTCTGTCAACTGAAGATTCCACGCAATGTCCATCATCATTTCCATGGCGTGATGAGAACCTTCCATGTAAATGTGAACACTGATGGAAACTAGAAACCGTGATGTCTTTCTATGGACATGCACAAGCCGTGTGTACATGCATGTATTGTCCGAATGTGGTCAATGATCAATTTGATTTTTGTTGTAACAAGCAATTTTGGCAGCGGGGACTTGAGGGCATCCATCTTGAAGGTTAAACGCATCCGACCTCATTCTATCTAATATAGCAGACTACATTGTGCGATAATGCCGATTCAAATACACAAACTTCAATGAATAACAACAAAACATTAATGAGAGGGAATTTAAAAATACTGCCATTCCTACTTCATTTTTGAAAGCTCCACCTGATCATTCTAGTGCACCTTCGGCTAAAAGAGCAACATCTGTAACGGCAAGGAAGCGACTGAAACTTCCTGTTGATGGGAGATCTGCATTTGTGCCACTTGGTAATGACTTGGCACCACAATGCACTTGCCTTCATAATGCTTTCGCGACCAAAGGAATGCTTTCGCATCGTCCATATAAATCGGTAATACATCTGTCACGGCAAATAGAGTGACAGAATCATTCTGCTGAGATCTTGAAGAGAAAGCAGAAGATATTTCAAACCTTGATCATTTCGATCATTTCTTTAACGATCGTTAAATGTGACTTGCCTCAGAACGTTGTATTCCTTCCAGTTTATTGACGATTGTTGAAAGGATGTCATGCATCTTGCATAGTTTATAACTAAAGAAATTCCAAGGATTTTGACAAGTTGATATTCACTTGACCATTGTGGTGATCGCCGCTGATTAAATTTTACTAAAAGCAACTGGGACATTCCCCTGATTCATTTGACTCTTCGTGCTCACAAGATTCAAAACATCATGGCAAAATGCAAATTTCTGCTTGAGACGAAGAATGAGGAGATTTCATTTGAACACGCGGAAGGTTGTAAATAAACTCGAACAATGGTTAAATTATTCTCAATCTGATCAGATGCGGAGATGCTTGAACTTTTTATTCGAACAATTTTAATTTTAGGAAAAAGTGAATTTTGAAGATTCTTTTCTTCTGAGATGATGCTCATTCATCAGCTTCATGCAGGTAGCCCTCATCCTTTCTTTCATGAGCCACAACTGTTGTTGTGCCGGTCTGCGAGTATGTGTAGTCTGCGTGTGCATCTCATAAAACTAATCAAATAAAAATCTTTGACATTGTGGAATAAAGGCGGCACACTTTGATTGCGAACAGCGAAACTTGATGCCTTCATACTTGGAATATCATCGTCAGAATGTCCAAAAACATTTTGAAGCTTCTGCACGCATGTAAAAAATGTGAAAATCAGGACATCACTTCAAATCACTTAGTTGACGCACCAGATGCCGACCTTTCGGTTTGAAAATAAGATTGACTCACATTCTTAAAACAACTTCGTGCAAATCCTATATTAATCGATGAGTCAGAGTCAATAAGTGTAGACAGCGCATCCACGTACATGATCGAATGCTTCGTTATCGAATGATGATAATATCTGACGAAATCAAAGTATGCTATAGATTTAATGATGATGATGTATCTAGTGATATTATAGTGTCATAATTAGTAGGGCTGTGCGCTAGTCGCACCTGCGTGCACCGGTCCACCGGGCAAGATGACAGCTGCAACTAACGGTGCACCGAACATTTTATAAGTTACACTGAAGGACTGAAGTGTATCCGAAATTTAGTTTCTTTTTCGCTCTAGTCTGATAGTTAATAAAGACTTCAAGATCTTGAAGGTGGGGTCTCTATCTTCTGTTAAAAATGTTCAGAATTTAATGCCAATTTGATAAAGCACGAACAAAATTCAGTAAACTTATTAGGCTTCTTTCAATGTTATTTTCCCAATACTTGCAAGTGACTCTCATCATACTTAGCCGCAACCAGAAAATGGCAAAAAGTTGCATTGACTAAATTAGTCAGTGGCAGACGAAACGTCCGCGTTTTAATTATTTCTTTTGAAATACATGTGCAAAGTGTTGGATATAGCAATTGAAGAGCTTACCATTGATACTTTTCAAAATCAGGAAAAATTGGCCTACAATACAACATCAGGAAAAATGAAATAAATGGAAGCAATGTCACCGCATTCTGCAAATTGTTGTCTATTAGGGTCAACATCTAGACACTACTCACTTTCCGGTGGTGTCTCTGTACTGATACAATGCTACCAGATCGTACGAAAAAATCTTTCGGACAGAGCTCTGGATATATCTTGAGATTCTGAACGAGGATAAATAATTTGTTCGTATTATATTTCGGGTCTAGTTATAAGCCGGAGTCCGGAGTCCGACTCCGACTCCGACTCCGCATCCCTGAAACGCACCAATGTTCATTCTTTCAATTTAACGTAGAATATGAAAACACAAAACACTTCATTTGAAATATTTAACCTTGGAAAAGTACTGAACACAACTTTCACACAGAATTCCGGCCATGTGAGACTTACAACAAGTAATTTTACAAACGTGGCATCTTTTGTTGGTTTTGTTGGCAACTCGGGCAGATTTTGTAAGCTTGCATTTGTCACAGCGAGAGACAGTAGGCCTATCACTGTCTGAAGGTGAAGGCAGCTGGGTCTGCGCCGGGAGATTCACATACCACTTGATATGTTCCAATATTTGGTGCTTTCAGGTCCATTTGCAACCGTTTGAGCATGAATGCCACCGCAAGTGGATGTGCCAGCTGTTGTAAAACCATGCGTCTTCGATGTTTGTCTGGATTTTTGTCAGTGAAGAGAGTCTGCTGAGAATCAGAATCAATGCTTGTACTTTGATTATCTTTCTCGACATCTTCAGATACGTCATGGATCATATCAATTTCTTCGGCTTCAATATCACTCCATCTTTCATTTTCATCTCATAGACTAGTTCTTGTTGCAGCAGTTCTCCGTTGACGCAAGGCCATTATGAACAAATAATGAAGACAGCAGACAAACGTTTTTGCCTGTCATAGTTTGAGAGATTTTGATTCACGATGTTCATTGACTCGCTGACGGCTGCTTGTGTTTCAGATTGCATGCTCAATTCATGCACATTAGCGGCAGTTAAGTTAAATGCCTAAAATGACCATGGCCTATGCTTGGTGAAGAATCTGTTACTAGAAATCAGGTAATGAATATTTTTATCAATGCCACTTCGGGTATATTGCAATTTACATGTAGACTACATGCAGTAGCTGCATGTACAAAACATATGAATTTGTCAAAATGTTAGACAACAAAATTCAAAATACAGAATATGGCATCACAATGTTGCTCTTGACAGTGCATGCAGGGATGCTAAGAATTTCAGTTATCATGAACTCATTGAAGAACATTTTCAAAAATGCAAAATTTCAAAAAGTGCTTTTCTCAAGTAGGTCTACCCCTCTACCCCATTTGCATAACTCGAAAATGCGCCTGTAGTATGTTCTGAATGCCAAAAAATATACAAGTCACGAAATTGGGGGGTCAGTGAAGCAGTTTACGCTAGAATATTACAAAAGATCAAGCGGGTGGTTAAAAAAACCACCCTTGGCCCGTCGAGGGTTAAAGCTTCTGTTACAGGAACACGATAGTAAGCATAAACAATCATTCCATACATAATTTTCTGTAGAACTGAAGACTGATATTATCATCATATTATGTTGCATAGCTGTCATCATATCCATGAAATCGTGCAACACAGATGCAAGAAAAAATAATACCGGTAAACTCTATTGGAGCTTCTCGCATCTTTATGGAATTCCCGTAACTGGAATCGCTATTCCCATGGTAAATCCCGCTCCCACGATAAGCCTGATTTCTATTTTATTTGACTTGTAGTGTACGCCATTTTAGAGGTCAGGTGAAGTCCATTTTTGCATCTCCATTACTATAAGCTTTTCAATGATTTTTAACGAATTAACGGAACTGTAATTTTGAAAAATTACATTTTCCTAAGCAAAGTAAATGTGTTACTCTAGTGAGATAAAATATTGACATGTTCTACTTTTCCTAGTGATAATATTGACTAAGCATCGTATCTACAACATAGAAATTCTTTCATTGATCTAATCAAGTCACAATACCACTGAAAATTGTTTTTCTAGAAAGGTTTGATGCTTTGGTCTCATATTTGGTACCACATTGTAACGCTTTTTATGAAAAACTTTGTTTGTGAAAGATCAAATACCATTTGTCAAAAACTCCATTGAGCAAACTCCATCTGTTAAAACCAAATTGGGCTTAAGGATCTTCCAAGTAGTATTGTCGTAGCTCCTATAGTATTTGATGACATCGAAATTTAATCAGATACTCGACGCGATGCGAAGAATAGCATGAGACGTCGGTTCAATCTGTAATGATGAGTTAGGTATCTTGACCTAAGTATTTGAAATTCTTCAATTATTTTGATTCGTTGTTATGTAAATTATCTCTCTCAAAGCAACAAATAGGATATTCGTTATATGAGTCATCTGAAATGTTTGAAACTATCGATAACGGACATTGATGCATGTTTTTGTTGGTTTGTATAATTTACATTTTGTCTTAGTTTATGTCTTCCGTGTGCAGTCTGTGAGCCATCAATATATCAAAATGCATACATCATGCATTATCGCAATGAGCCGTGGTTATGCTCCAACAGTGTATCTGAATTATTAATCAGTAGGGCTTGCATAAATTTTACCTGCAGACTAAAGTTTTACTTTATTAACTCAAAATTTTGATCTAAGAATTGACCTAAAAGTAATAGTTATAGGAGTGAAGGCCTACATAGTGAATTTTCATAAGATAGAAGAAGAAAATCTTGCAACGTGCAGGAAGCTTTGTTTCAACGTAAAATCAATCAGTTACTCTTGGTAGTACCCTGGATGTAGCAAATTGGCTTTCTAATTCTGACTTTTTTGTAAGTGGATGATAGCTTATAGCTGACTGATGTTTTCTGGATTGAAATTTGAATCTCAAAAGCTCCTAAGAAGTCCGAAAAAAGCAATCGATGATTAATTACTTTCATTTGCTGCCTTGGCATTGTCGCTTCATGGAAATCTAGCTGTGACATGCGGTCCTCATGGAGTAATTGTTACAGGTACATGTATCTTAATGTCTTGTCAGCTATAGTTGTCCTCTGACCACTTCCTCTTCGTTTATTGTCGGATGAGCTCCATCTTTATTTACTTTCTCAACAGACAGTAGTCATGTAAACTAAGAAACATGTATTAACTTTCAATTCTCTCCTCTCTTTTCAGTCAAGAACTGACAATTTGTTGCAATTGATTACATTAGCACCGTTTTGGAACAAACAATGATCTGATTGGTGATTGTTCAACACAATTAGCTGCACTAGTTGTTCACAGGCTGACTTGATGAATTTTCTTTCTCAATCTACAGGATATTTGACTGAAGGAACTTTTAAACTAATGAATAATGTTGAAATAATAACTTCCAGTAGACAGCTAGTAAAGAGGATATATCAACTGTTTCGAGTCTATCTCGATAAAATTGCCTTAAACTTGACTTTATTGAGTTCTGTGCGCCCTAGTCATCAGTAGTGAACAAAAAGGAACGTCGCTGGAGGAGAAGCAGATCACATAATCAGCATCACTTCATGTGAGCTGCAAGTTCGATATGTGGCGGTGTTGCAACAAGCTTTTTCTTTTATGTTCCGATGGTGGAGAAAGAGAAAAGTTCATGCGATCAGTGAAGAAGGCTCAGTCGAGACAATAAGCGGTGGATAACATGACGAGCCAGCCAGACCTCTACTCTTTCCTTCTCTCTTCTACCCACACAACAACAACATTGCAAATTTTGTTTGCTGAACAAGGACACCAAATCGAAGGCTTTTTGTGCGAAGACGAAGTGCATATAGGCCTATTCCACGGGCGGTGTATAGAGATTGCAATCCATAAACTTAACTTGGTTTCTACCAATGATTTGCTGGATTCTGTAGGCCTAAACACTGCCAGTGCTCTCATAGTTCATAATTTGAATCTATACATTTTAGTTTTGTGAAAGTTAGTTTAGGACTTGTTTCTTCTTTTACTCATGGACAGGTGAGTGCTTTGTTTTATCATCATGAAGGATTGTTTAATTTTCAAATGGCAATATAAAGAAAATAATGATAAACATTGTTGATGTAAATGAAGTTAACTTAACTGCTGTATGAAATTTTTTATCGCATTAAACAATATCCCAAAATATTGTCGAATGCAATAATACAGCAGCCGGGGCTTACTGAATTCTCATCATTTCTATCATTAATTATGTCTTGCAGCATGAAGAAAAATATCTGTTACAAACAACATAACAAGTAGCTGCCAATGGCGATTATTTCTATCCCAAGTAAAAAATGACGTTTTTTCAACGGTTGAAATCATCGTTGAAAACTAACCAAAAATCAACTTGGTGTGACAAACGTTGAAAAAACGTTGAATAAACGTTGCTGATGAACGTACGGTTGAAATCATCGTTGAAAAATAACCAAAAATCAACTTGGTGTCAAAAGCTTTGAAAAAAACGTCGAATAAACGTTGATTAAACATTTTAATTGTTTCTGCGGATATAAGCCCTAGATGGCCGTTTTTGGATAAAACATGGATAATGCATGCACCATATATAAACCCTATCAAGACGTATCGTTAGGCTACATATTAAGTAAAATGGTCTTTCTTTGGAATAAGAATGGCTATACGCTACTAATAATTTAACACTGTGAAGAGTGGGAAATGTATATATAATTTGCTCTAAATAATAATTTGGAATTGTACATGGTTAAAACATCGATCATCCATGTACGTGGATAAAATATAACTAAAAGAGCGTTTCATTGTCCATTTGAAGAGTTGTCCATTTGAATTAGATACCGACTTTAACTAATAATATTGATGCTGTAAGAAGTGACATAAATGCATTTAAATAACTCAAAGAATCGCTCATGGATACAACATTGACATATGAAACATGCGTATATACTATTATTTCGAGTATTTTATATACATGTGCTCTTTTTATTTGATGAAATTTTGTAGACCTACAGAAAAAATGATGAAGTCACCCGAATATCTACTTTATGCCTGTATAAAATAGATATTCGGGTGACTTCATCATCTCCTTTTCTCTTTCTCACTCACTCTGTCCCCTTTTCTTCTTCCTCTCATTTTTCATTATCGTTCACACTCACTACATGTATACTGTATAGCTATTATAGCAACAACATCAATCAACACTGACGAACGAATCAGGTCAACAATTACACATGACATATATTCTCACAGGGAACCTAAGCAATTCTACTGGCACACATTTTACCTTCTCAAATCGAAATATCTGTCAATTGAAATCTATAAGCTCCACGTATACCGTACCCATCAGCATGTCGATTTTTATCGATTTGCTCGTGTGTTCGCCAAATTGCTTGGCTAATAATTTGCAAAAATTTTGATATTAAATCAGTGTGTAACTGGACTAAACAACTGCATAAGCATCCAGCTCCATCTGCGTAATCGTATTTCGCTTCTATAACTTTCCGTCACTTAAGGAAATTCGATCGCCACGCGCACGCAGCTGAGGGAGTTCAGTCACATTGTTGGCAGCCTGTGATGGCCGTGGCCGCATCTGCGTGCAGACTGAGAAGTAGTGGTCGATAATATTCTCCCGCTGCCAATTGTTGATGCCTGTGACTCATAGTCCCTGCTTATAATTATTGTCCGCCCAGACGTGAAACAGAAAGCTGCGCAAGTCAGGCGCAGTAGCTTGTGCACTCTTCGCGCTCGTGGTTTATCGGACCCGTGTTTACGTGTGCTGCTTGCTATTACAAAAGTCAGCGCATCAAGAGGATATTTCTACTTACACACCGTTACTTAGTCGGTTTTGTGATCGTCCACGTTTTTCATCATCTTACTTCGTTAATATCATGCACAATACATGGAGCACAATCTACTTACGACTACCTCAATGACCTGCAATCCAATGACCTGCTGTCCAGTTATATGGATTTACCATCAATTCTCTTTCAATTATCAACAAATCGAAAATGAAAAGCACTCGTATGTAGTCAGTGAGTTCTTCTACTCAATGAAGCCATCAAGCAAGTTCCTTTGATTCATGTATCAGAATTATTGAATTAAAAAAGCATCTATTGGATCAGACTACAGAAAAAGGGTAAGTTTCTAAATGTTTTCAGATTTAGCTTGTCAATTTTGTTTCAGCATTTAACTGCAAGTCTAGGTACATGTACTTGGAAATCCCAAAAACAAAATCGAAGGAGAGATTTGGGCATGGATTTGGGTTCATTGATCATGAACGTATAGACCTTTCTATTAGTGATTACTGTTATATCTGCTCTTACTTTTACAAATGATAAAAAGTTATAAGCGTCATGCTTCATATAATTTACTGGTAACAACAAAATATCTCAATTACTCTTAGCTGTGTAGCAGACTTATCACAAGGAGTCCTACCAATACAATTCAACGTAGCAAAGTGCGTCAAGGTAACAAAATTAAAAAAAAAACAAGCTAATGACTAGTTACTTTTCAATAGGTACAAAGTATGATTTAAAAGAACATTTTTATATCCTAAAATGTCTAAAAATTTTAAAAATACTTACTAGAAGGACAAACAACGCTTCTCCTCTCCTCATGTGTAATGAATTGGCGAGTAAGTCGTTCTGTTCAAAATTATGTTTATCACTTATATATTGAAAAGATCCTATTTAACAGTCTGCCCATTCAGATGATAAGAGGACAGGTCTGTTTCCAATCAAAATACCAGATCTAGCTAATAACACAGCGGGATTACGCTATCTAAAATCTACCAAGTGTGTAAGAGAATTAATATTAGTTCCTTAAGCTAAAACGTGAAATAGAATTGTACAAAATATGTATACAAATTATTTGACTATTTTTAATGAGGTCATCAACAGGAAAAATAATACTTTGAATTCATTTGTGTGATGAAAAAAAATGATGTCACATGCTCAAGGCTTATTTACTTCGAATTCAATATGTGAAATTGAGTTGTGCATGTTTATCAGTTTTCAAGTCGACGTTTCTCGTTGAAAAATCGATAAAAAGTTGATTGTGTCGTGAAAAGAATTATAATTAAATGGAATTATGTTGAAATGATATTATATTATTTTTAAATCCGTAATTTCTGATTGCTTGTATTTAAAATAGCACAAACATCTGGGCATGTTGAGACAGAATAGTTGCATGCTAAAAATTTGAGAAACTATGAGCATGAAAGAATTTGATTAGCACAATAAAACCCTTTGTAATTTAGCACTTCAATGTTTATATGTGTATCAGGCTATAGGCCTACTTATACTATAGCATTACTATTTGGATGACAAATAATTGAAAAATTTTTTGAAACAGTTTAACATGCGGCAAGATCTAAAAATTCTATTTCAGGACCGCAAAAAGTTTAGGTCGATAATGTTTTTATCAATTTCGACAATTATTATTGCTATTCGATTTCTGCTTAAGTGTATAATTTTTCTATTGTTTCTTAAAGATGCATCCATCAAGGAAACATGTTTAAATAGGTCATTATTTCCATTTTAATTTCCATTGAATTGAAAACCTGTAGCTATCGCCTGTGGTAATTACTTATTTCAGAATTGCCACATTTAAAAAAATACCATCAATTTGATATTTCGTGTCGTTTAAGAAAAATAATCAAGCACACTAAAGGTATAAATGCTACACCACGAACTACACGTTGTATACGGCTACATGCACACCGTATAATCATGCGCACAAGACTAGTTTTGTGTTAAAGCCCTACAATGGGTTTAGTTGTGCAATTTAATCAATAATTCTTCATGCTTTACGACAAGTATAAAACAATCAAAATGCAAACTCATTGCTACTCTTTCATCTGAATTTGTGTTGACTTACTGCACATTATGCTTCGCACTTTTCAATATTATTGTAGGCCTAGGTATTGTGGTCACATGTTTGCTGTATGCCCATATGTCACCATGAATTACTTGAAGAGATGTCATATAAATAGTAGAGACAAGAGGATATTATGTGTGTATGTGTTTGTAGATTGTGTTTTTAAACAAACTGTTTGGATATCAAAATGAATTTACATGTATCAATTTTATAATAAAAATTCAAGCGCTCCTGAATATTTTCATCGCATGAATTGTTGAAAAAGCGGTCGGCAATAGGCTACATACTCCGTTTTTATTTGCAGATCACATTTTTCTAAAAAAAGTTACTTGAATATCAGAATGAAATTGATAAATACTACGAGTATTGATTAGAAAATTGTTAATAAATTGATAATAATCACAATTTGTCCACTCCTGAATTTCTTCATTTCCTATCAAAATTCCAGTGAATATCGCATGCCACATTGTCGAAGATTAAATGATCCAAAAGCAATTTTCTTAATTATCTTTACTATAACGCCTAATATTACTATAAATGATTTTTCTTTTAAACTTTGAGTAGGCCTACCCATGGAATGTAAATTGAGGGTAGTTAAGTTTGATAATTCTGCTCTGCACATCAGCACAAAAGTTGTCTTCATTTTACAGGTGTTGATTGCTGAGGCTGTGCAAACTCGTCTTATCTGTGCATCGATGACTGAAGACCTGACCTACGTTCGGCTGCTTTTCTGTCTTGTTATTTGAGCTAATTAGCCCCGAAAGCTACTGGAATTTTATTTACCCATAAGTCTCTCATACTCGCAACGTCCAAGTGATCATCAGATTCGGACAACCGCCTTGTGATCCAACCAAAGATGCTTTTGAGTTACCTCGCATCATCGCCTCAAATTTCATTTGAGTAGTGAATGTTTCTCTGTTGAATTGTAACAGAGAAAGTGGTATCACCTCTATTCTTTAAAATGCGACTGATAACGGCGCGAC
Organism: Prostheceraeus crozeri; assembly: GCA_907163375.1. Classification (NCBI taxonomy): domain Eukaryota; kingdom Metazoa; phylum Platyhelminthes; order Polycladida; family Euryleptidae; genus Prostheceraeus; species Prostheceraeus crozeri. The sequence goes on from CAJQUW010015443.1 coordinate 22,223, forward strand.
GGTGTTCGACTCGAAATGACAGTGTTCCTGATGACGTGAAATACGCATTCGGGCTGTGGGCATGTTTTCTGTTTGGAAGGATTTTCAAATGAAGGATGATCAAATCCGGATAGAGAAATTTCCCATATGTTGATAAAAGTGATTTTCATCAAGATTATTTGTATCTGATCGTTCGATGTGTGCTACTATATAAACGTCATCTTGTATGGTGGTAAAGCTTTCTTCATTTGCTAAATTCTTAAGCGGATGAAAAATTGTGTTTTTGAAAGATGTCCATCCCTTCTGCTGTTTACTTGGGAGAGAAGGGCTCAGTTTTTGTAATCTCGATGTTATCCTACAAAGTAAAATTTTAGTAGGAATATTTTACCAAATGTGTAGGCCTAACTACTGTTTTACTGCGAGGTATTGTACGGAAAGACGATCATGTTTGAAATTTGAATATAGAACACTTACTTCAGTTTAAAGCGCTATATTCTGTAGGCCCTATAGCTTAAAAAGAAGCGCATCGTGTCATAATGTATTTGTTTTAATCAGAAGAAAACTCCATAAGCTGAATGATTGTTCAATCGTTATTTATTCAAATTTCAAATATCTTTTAACTATATTACTCAATAAACTATGATGGCACCCTTGCGGTCGACAAAGCTCCATCAAGAAAAATCTAAAGAATATTTCAGAGTAGCATCTTCCGAATAATCGTTTGCGCTGCCATTTTATGTAGGTTTGTTATCAGGGATCGCAATTTTCCGTTTTTTACGAAATTAAACTAATGTAGGCTAAATATTTCAAATTTACGCATTCAAACCCCGGTTTTTCCCGATTTTCCGTTTTATGTAGCTCACCTTGTTTCATTTTCGTTTTAAGTCACATAATCGTCATATAAGCAATGATCAGCAAAATTTAGAGCATGTAAGAGTTTATGAACCTCAAATATGAAACATTTTCTTCTACAGCTATTCTACCAATTCCCGGTCAAAACATTGCAATATTAATTCAATTCTGCTGCAAATTACTTAATTGCATTTTTATATTCAATCACCATAATAGGTACGGATATAGGATGATTTTATGTGTTTAATGCATGACTCCATATTGCATGAAGCCCGATATTTTCAGCGGATGTTCCAAGTGACCCAGCAGTTTGTGATTCCAGTTTTATGTCATTTTGCTCATGTCAAATTACGTCATTGAAATGTAAATAAATATGTCTATCAAAAATTGTGATATTTTCCTTACTTATATCGTTGAACGGGTAATGAGGATGTAAGGTTGAAAATCAGTTTAAAGAAGGTTTTATATTAACAGTAAGTAGTTGATAAAACGTTGATCACCCCACTTTCTTCAACGTTTTTAAGTAACGTTGAATCAACGTTATATCAGCGGCCAAAGCGTCACGATATCAACCATCCATCAACGTTGAATCAACCGTTTATCAACCAAAATCTCGTTGAACATCAACGTTTTTTCACCGTTGATTCAACGTCATCTTTTTAATTGGGATCACCTTCACAAACTGAAAGACAGTTGCCGCCTAGAAATATAAAGGAAATACCGCCTATTCTTCACGAAAGAAGGGAGCAATAGCACTCGATATTCGTTTTCGGAGGACCTGCGAAGAAAATAACTCTTCAGTCACATAATTCTCCGACAACTGATGATACAGAAAAGATGAAAAGTGACATTCAATTGACAAAGCTGGACGTTGACGTTGTCGATGAGATGTGTAAAATGTACACTACCAGGGACAAAGAGTATCACTGGCCTCTTGTTCTGGTCCACTTTCACAATATAATGTCATTATGAAGGACTACATTCTACGACAAGGATAGTCTGCAACGAATTGAAGAAGTATCTGTTGAAATGACATGTGTATTCAATAAATGTGTACATTCGGATTATCATATCTTCTTGGTAATAAAAACTATGAAGTTAATACCAAGTATCCATGCATTAAAATTATCAAATTTATCAAAGAGATGTGACCTATGTAGAGGCCTATGCTAGTAATAGTAGACAAGTTAATGCCTATCTTCATCCCTTTTGCCATATTTTCATAATAACAGAATGTTCAAAAAACTCTTAAAATATAATGCTAATATTCCTCCTTCATTACTATACGGTAGAATTATCGATTAGTTAAGGTGATTGAAATAATCACTTGGTCTTCAACGCCAGTCGTATACCTTGGTCTTCTGAGGATTAATCTCTTCAATTGTTTTCATTCAGTCACATTTAATCGTCTTACAAATGAGAGTCGAAATATGAGCAAAACACATTTTTGCGCTTTCTGTGGTTTTATGAAAAATCCACTTTTGTTAGTTACGTTAGGTAGTCAAAATAGCGTCGATTACTACACACTTTCTGGTATCAACGGCTCAGATGCTGTTGTTAGTCATCGAAAATTACGAAACAATTCTCCTCAAGTTTGTGACTTGTCGCAATATGGGTTCTTGTAGCTCATTGGATAATTCACTAAATTCACCACATTCAAGCGTGCAATTATCGCACCAACTATTTCATTACGTCTTGTTTTGGGATTATTGACGGTTCAACTTATTGGCATTTTTCTATTTGTATTCACTAATTATGAACTTATAATTACAGAAATGTTGCAATAAAAGACTTGCAAACTCTAGTTCGCTGAATTTGAAACTTCGATTATCTATTTTTGCTTATTTCTGTATATAAATCAGCTGCACAGGACTTGAGAATAAGCAGTTTTCAGCATATCCAACACTTTCCAGCAGGTGTGTAAATGGAAAACGTTAATAATAATAATAATAGAAGAGTAAATTTTTTCATCAAAATAGAAATCAAAAGTTACAAATCAATTATTTGCATGTGCAGTCAGCAGCACAAAAAGTCACAAATAGTCACAAATTCACATTAGCTCAAAAAAAAAGAATTTGTCATTGTCGATACAAGTTAGAAATTTTAGACATGTGTGGCACAAACGATTTATGTCTACGTACTGTATAACACTTCGGTAATCTTATACAACCGCTGGGTAAACACTCTAGAATAAGGTGATGAAGGGATGTTGTTCGTGATTCTTGGCACGTCGGAACAGTCGGAGGCGCTGTATCTGCTGAATTTCGAAGAAGTCAGGTAGGCAAGTTAAGCTGCAGGATATGCCACATATGATGCGATGACACCCCAAGCAAATTTGTCTATCAGAAGCTTGGCTCGCTTCAGAATACTTCCAACATACATTTCACAGCAGTAATTTGAAGTAGGGATGACAATAGAAGCATATATTTGAATCAATTCTGTCTTAAGTCAATAAACTTTTCAATATTCGTAGAAGATACAGAAGTCTGTTTGATTTCTTTAGTCTCTCTCTAATATGAGCAGACCAGTTCATTGTTTTATCAAAATGAAAGTCTAATACATTGATGCGGTCTTTCGAATGTAAACCATCATGGATGACGCTTCGGCTTGGCTTTTCAGCAAGAAGATGAGCAGTCTTGCTTTCATTAAATTTCAAACTGTTCTCACTTGTCCAGACAGACGCATGCTCCAATTCCAACTGACACTTGGGTCATTCCATGAAATCGTGACATAGATGTGCAAAAATAAAAGAGACTTAACTTAACCACTGAAGGTGAATTTGAGAAGTATATAACCGAAAGTTTATGTTTTCACATCGATTTCAAAATTTTGGCTAATTCTACTAGAATTACACACAAATAGAAATGCGTACTTTTTTCTTTAATTTTTTGATTTTTTTCCACCGAGTTAACCCTTTGACGGCGATTGGGCTCTGGTGACCCAAGTTTTTGAATGGTTATATATGTGGGGTGACGCATATTGATGTAATTTTTCTCACCTTCTTTATACAATATATATCGTAAAATAATACTTTCATGAGATATGGACTGATTGCATATATATTTGTGTTCTCTTCTTAATGATTTGAATACAGTTAAATTTGAAAAAAAAATTCAACACATTTGCCGTCCCCTAGACGAAACCAAGCACAGTGATAAAGCAAATCAGGGTTGCATGAATTGTTAGACTAGTCATAAATAACATCTGAAAACCGAGTTTCGATTTCTTATTTTTTTACTCAAGAACTGATGAAATTGCTGTTTGGGTCTCTGGTGACCCAATCGCCGGTAAGGGTAAAAATTTCAATTTTTTCGTCATTTATCATATTGATGGGAAATCTCTTGTGAATATTACATTTGAAATCCTCTCAACATTGGTTATCGGTTAGCATTCAAAAAGCAGATTATATCGATTCCCGGGTTGAAAAAACCCCGAAGTTTTGACAAATATTTGTCAAATCGTGTGCCAAAGTTTATTCAAATATTTGATAAATATTTATAAAATCTATGAAATTATTATTAAATTTAGCGAACTGTTATCAAATTTGTAACAAATTCATCTAACTTTTATCGAATTTTTGTAAAATTTACTGATTATTAGACAAATATTTGTAACATGTCTTAAATCATTCAAATATTACTCTCATATTTCACAAATAAGTAATTAATTTTTCAAAACTTTGTAAATTCTCACCTGAGATTAGTCTAATATTAGCCAAATTATTTATGTTTCCGAAATATTTCACGAGCCTCTACCGTCTAAACGAACCGAATGAGAAAAATTAGATACTGCAAAACAATATATTCTATCTTGATGTTCACGATCATGCTATCACAGAACCATGCACAGCATAAAATTACAAACGTTAAGTAGTATCATTTTCAATCTGGATGTATGCTACATCGACTTCAAGAAAAACAAATTAAAACCTTCAAAGTTCCTCATGATTAGATAAACAAAAGTGATATACTTGATCAAATCATATGTTTAATATGTTGGTCAACCGTTCTCTATAGATGATAGACACATCTATCTATAAAATAAAGTCCATTACATGACGGACAAAAAAAAACATATAGGTTAATTAGATAACTCTTTACATTTACATAAGCTACTGAAAACGTTAATCTAACATACTATCAATAGGCGTTAGGCAAGAATATGTAGACCTGTATTTTTTTTGAAAAAGTAAGAATACGCTTACTACTACTGATTTTAAAGCAAACACAGTTTTGTTTACCTTTTTGACAACAAGAGGAACTTCTGACATGATTTGACTTACATGTATCGACAAACTCTGCAAAAGTATAAGCTGGAAGGATATCATCTTGATTTCAAGGCACACAAGTCGATCCACACACGAGGGTAATAGCAGCATAACATGTTTCAGTTCAGTATTTCTCATACATCATGTAGATAAATACTTGTACGTCATTCACAATCAACAAATCATTAGCACTTTTTATTATTTAGCCTTTTACCTCGGCTAACATCAGCTGTTAACTGATTGATAGAATTAAAGCACTCCTGCAACGAAGGGCTTTCTGAATCTAGCTTAAAACGTGATTTCAATGCATCTGCCAAAACTTGTGACCGCCGAGGGGATAGTGAAGGCTTTGAAGTCACACGCTTGGGAAAAATCGATTTCCCTTTCATCTCGTCATCTGTGAACAATTTCCTTGTTAGATAAATCGCGTATTGTGTGTGATCAAGGTTCTTTCTTCCAATCTTCGTAACATCCACACCCTCGAAGTATACGGGTTCACTGTTTTCAAGATCAACGTCGACATTGTCGGTCTGAGATGCTAAGTTTATTATGGCAATTCGCAGGCGGCGCATCTCTTGCAGTTGTTTTTTCTGTAGTCGATTATTTTCACGCAAAAGTTTACACATCTGAATATTTTCATAGGATGGACGTTTATTGATTACTTGAGGTGGAATCCGCTCTTGTCTTTGGAGTTTCAACCTACGAGGCAAAATTCCTTGCAAAACGCTTCTGTCACTATCAGATTGTTCGGATGAAAGTGTTTCAGATATAACATCGGTTCCATCACTATCACGCTCATCAGACTGGGCGTCGTCTTCGCTTCGTTCAGCCATAGCATCACATTGTTGAGAAGCTGCCGGTGCTTTGTTCGAAGAACTGCTAAGGAATGAGGAGCTTAGGTTGAAATTGGAGTTGCTTGACTTCAGTTTCTCTTGAAGTTTTGCTGCTTTTGATTTAATTTTGTGCAAAGATTCGGAGGAAGTAACGAACTCCGCATCAAATTGGTTCCTCGTACCATTTGCTAAGGTTACTTTATCACCTCTTTTGAGATTTTTTCCGTTCAGTTCTTTCGGCCATCATTTTGACACTGAACTGAAGTAGGTGTACTTATTTTCATCTCTTATGAAAAACAAGTAGAAATTATGGGTTTCAGTTTCCCATGGTTTGGTTGGGATTTTCTTTTGGCGAGCACTTTTCGCTAACTTCTCCATCATCAACTGAAAAATAAAGAGAAAATCATTGTTCATTTTATCAAGACAACAATTACGCATGTATAAACAATTTAAGGATAGATGGTTAAGATAAAAATTGCATGACTTAATATGCTTTCGCGTATCTTTGTAGCTGTATCTACCTATGCTATTAAGCGTTTAGGATCGTCGATTAATAAACCTTTGTTTTACTTCCACGATTAATACCAGAGAAAGATAATTCTTTCATTTGGGGTTGGAAGGTGCCTCTAATAATAGAGGACTTTACCGGAGCAATCGAAAATTTAAGGTCGAATACCCTTCCTGACACCACCAAATGACTTTACTGGGGTTCGAACACTCGACTCCCGGAGTGGAAGTTCAACGTACTATCCACTCAGCCACCGGCTCGTCTGGAGGGGGGGGGGTTGGTTAATCTACATGCTAGCTTATTATCGAGGCATATACCATTCAATGCACGAATAGAGTATCGGATGCCCTAAATAAAATTCATGAATACATGCATATATTATACAGTCCGTTTCAAAAAAAGTGGATCATCCTAAAATTTGACTAAATAAAACATAAGTATGATACAGAAAGCACTTTTCATGTTATTTCATATCCCTAATATATTTAAATGTCCTTATATAATCTGATAAGCTATGATACAGTAACGGTTCTTAAGAAACTAATATTTTGTGGCCCTACCCTTATTGTCAATGACATTACCAATTCGTCTAGGCATTGATTCGATGATATCGTTGATTTTTGACTGATCTAACTTTCTCCACTCTCTTTTTAACAGTGACGTAAGTTGTGATACGCCATCTGTAGGTAGCAGTAAACGACGAACGTTACGTTTTAGAATACTCCATACATTTCTATGGGATTCAGATCAGGAGAACGAGATGGCCAAGATAATGTCCTAAGCCCTAATTGAGACTTGCATAAGTTGACGCTACTACTCCTGTGACACGTAGCATTATCATCCATAAATAACCAAGTCGATGGCTGATTGTCGATGGCTGACCAAGTCGATAACCAAGTTGATCTGTCATTTGGCCAATGTTCATTCGTAAAACATTCACATAGCGTTCAGAATTCATGGTTCCTTGCTGTATGTGAAGTTCAGAGCGGTCATTGGTCCAAATGCCAGCCCAAATCAGTAGAGTTACACCACCTTGTACCCGGGGACGATGTAAATGTCTCGGAATTTCCTGATCAGATTTTATCCATAATCTCAATCGACCATCACTATCTTTCAGACGGACTGATGCCTCATCAGACCAGACAACCCGATCCCATTGATTTCGCCAGTGACAATGACTCATAGTCCCCTAGTCATGACCCTAGTTCTAGCAAGGCTGACACTTTGCCTTTTGTGAATGCGATCTCGTTATTGTTCATTTGTGCTTTGTATTGTTTTCAACCGGTAAGAGATAGATTTCTAGCTGAAAGCAATCAGGAGTGCTGCCAACACTACCGCAACGAAGTCAGGAAGCTATGGAACATGAAGTCCAGTTAATCACATGTAGCAGTTACATTATTGTTGATGAATAATGGTGCTATACTGGCTCTGATTGACCAATTTTCTTTATTTTTGTTTTGCTTGATAGCTTTTGGCTTGTAGAACAACATATTACATAACAAAGGGAACAAATGTAATTTTATAAGAGTGAGGTATGATTTTGTGTAACATTGCTAAATGAAGATCAAATTATCTATTACTTTTTTATCTAGAACAGGAAAACAACTCAATATTCATGCTTGAAATTTCCAACAATGATATTAGTAAGCTTTCTAGTTACGCCAAGATAAACTAAGTGCATAGTATCTAGTGGGGCATCAGAAGGAATTGAAATAACTTTTGACAGATGAGATGTGCCTTTTACTCCATAAATCGGGGTCTTGTCGGTTCCGACGCTAGCTTGAAATGTGTACTCATAGGCGGTGCGAAGCCTACTAGCTGACTGATGATTCAAGGGAAAAATCATCTTGCGGTTAGTCTTGCTGTAATATCCACGTATAGTGCATATCGTGCAACCGTGATAAGCATTAAAATGCATCATGTTCAGACAAGCCGCTTTCGCCGGTAAATCTGCAAGGAAACTGACTACCTTGATTCTCACAACAATATCTTGGTAATGCAAGTCAATTGATAATAACTCATCAGTCACACGTTTCATGAGTTCATTTAGGTCAGGCTTAGAAGAACCATAATAAATGCCACACAGAATTAGATTTTCAACATTTCTACGACTCACAGGATCAAGATTCAGTACACATAAAGTAACAGGCCACAGAGAGAAGGATTTTGATTTTTGTACTGGAATTACCCCATCACAATTTAGTGAGACATACAGATATTTAAGATATGAATTATCAACAAAACTAAACCGACTACCATCATAGAAGTCGCGGTACAATCCAGGACCAGAATACGTAGGAGGTTCAAAAATGTCCACAAATTTGCGTATCAGGCGAATGATTTGCTGATTTATGTCGAGCATGTAGCATGAACCTGAACTATATTTGATTATCTCTAAGTTATTAAATTCAACTTTTGTCTCACTCTTCACTTCACGTAATGTTGGAACTTTGTTCGGACAAGGTAATATTTCACAGATCAAATCAAGGATTGAACTTGCACCAGCATCGGAAATACGATGTTTCATTATCAATTCATTGAATTTTTTGATGAAATCAGAAACAGACATCCTTGTAGATTCATGCAATACTGAAATATCCGAAAAATCAGATGACAAGCTTTCGAAAGATTCATACACAATACTTTCGTCTGCCAAAAATGAAGCACTGCCAAATTCTACAGGCGATGACGCCCGCGGTGGTTGAAAATTGGAGTATGAAAACTCCTCTGTTTCTTCCATTGAACTTCCTAATGTACTTGATAATTCGTCGATAGAAACGTCTGAGATAAATGGCTCATCGAATTTAAGTTTTCTTCTAAAGGAATATTTCCTTCCACTTCGCGAACGCTTTATATTCTTGCGTTTAGGCATTGATATCTGAAATAAAGTAGGAGAGAACGGGGTGATTTGACCGCTTTTTTGAAATTTGAATGAATGACCCTAGTAATTGACGGGTCATTCCAGCACGATTCGACACATTTTCAGAAAATTGTGGCATCACGTTGTGTGTGACGTCAAAACTACGCGCTAGAATATGTTATTTGGTGATGCACGCTGATAGCTGTGTGACAGTAGCTCAGTGGTTAAGAAGCGCGCCTAGAGAGCGCAAGGAGACGGGTTCAAATCCCGATGAACAACATTTTCATGTGTTAAGTTGTCAATTTTTTGTTGAGGAATATCTGCGGCCAACATCAACAACTGCTTACTTTATAATTGCAAAGAACTTGTACCAACGGGTTACACCTGAGGCTGTACGATTGCCCCTCTTACATTTTTCGCTGATTTTTAGAATTATTCGAGTCACCATTCAACTAAAAATAGGTCGACCGGCTATTCTGAATGTCGGAAACTGTTTAACACAGACATTATGCCGGAAACAAGTCATGTAGCTATCTAGAATGGGGAAACTGGTAAGCCGGATATTTAGAAAAAAGCCAAAAACTGATTTTATTAAAAAGTAATTCTGATTGGGCTACTTTCGTCTTACAAAAACAGGAGCTTACACTTATTTAAAATAAACAAATATTCTTTAATAACTGCGCTGCTGTCTACGGCTGTTGTTTATTGTTAAATTTTTGGAGGTCAGCCCAGTTCTGGTTCTTACAAGCTCAAATTCTCAATATAGATTCTTAATCAGAATATGCCTCCAACATTAGTGAGATAGAATTCGTGTGACTAGTTAAAGACATGAATCAAGAATCACACTCATCTTGCTGTTAATCTAATTATTTCTAACCTCAGAACGTTCCACGAAAAAAATCCGAAAAAACATTTTCCATTTATAAAATCGGAATGCGGGAGGCATGGCGATGTGAAAAATGAATTACATTTCAGTAACTCAAGTGTGCCACCTAAAACCAGCATGGTCGGTTTTAGGTGGCACACTTGAGTTACTAAAATGTAGTTCATTTTTCACATCGCTATGCCTCCCGCATTCTTATTTTATAAATGGAAAATAAAAATGTTCGATGTGGCTATGTCGACGCAAAAAAGCGTCGACAGAGAACAATTGCCTTAGCTAGGGTATGTCGACGCAATAAACTCTGCTGCGTCGACATAGAGTTTTTTCATCATGTCCACGCAAGTTTGCGTCGACATACCCTAGCTAAGGCCACATCGAACATTTTTATTTTCTATATTGAAGAATCTATATTGAGAATTTGAGCTTGTAAGAACCAGAACTGGGCTGACCTCCAAAAATTTAACAATAAACAACAGCCGTAGACAGCAGCGCAGTTATTAAAGAATATTTGTTTATTTTAAATAAGTGTAAGCTTCTGTTTTTGTAAGACGAAAGTAGCCCAATCAGAATTACTTTTTAATAAAATCAGTTTTTGGCTTTTTTCTAAATATCCGGCTTACCAGTTTCCCCATTCTAGATAGCTACATGACTTGTTTCCGGCATAATGTCTGTGTTGAACAGTTTCCGACATTCAGAATAGCCGGTCGACCTATTTTTAGTTGAATGGTGACTCGAATAATTCTAAAAATCAGCGAAAAGTGTAAGAGGGGCAATCGTACAGCCTCAGGTGTAACCCGTTGGTACAAGTTCTTTGCAATTATAAAGTAAGCAGTTGTTGATGTTGGCCGCAGATATTCCTCAACAAAAAATTGACAACTTAACACATGTAAATGTTGTTCATCGGGATTTGAACTCGTCTCCTTGCGTTCTCTAGGCGCGCTTCTTAACCACTAAGCTACTGTCACACAGCTATCGGCGTGCATCACCAAATAACATATTCTAGCGCGTAGTTTTGACGTCACACACAACGTGATGCAGTATGGAAGTATGAGTGGATAGGAACAGTTTTAGAAAGCCAGACGTGATTCTAAATTCACGAAAACCCAAATTTATGGAGTGAGTGACAACAAAGACATCTCTCTCTTCTCTCAGTATTTACGTGTACCTACTATCTGGCTACCGCCTAAAGCAGCGGTTCTCACTATCTTATAATTAGTTCATGGTATTTGAACGCAGAAGAAGCGTAAACATGTTTGGGTTGAGTTTTCTCTTGAAGCAAGTCTTGTCCAAATGATTGTTCAAAAATAGCACATGTGTATGCTCTTACAATGTAAATGAATGGTTCTGTGGGGTTGGGAAATTGTAAAACTGATGCGTGGCACATTCTCAGGTGTCCCGAATTGTGTTATAAAAGTTGTTTCTGAGAGTGGCAAACGCGTTTTTCAAAACTGTTGTGCTGGAATTTCGTTCATGAATTTTTTGACTTAGTATTCTTTACATTGACTGAGTAGGCCCTACTTTATATTTTTCCTCTTTTTGTCTTCGTGTAGGCCTATGGGTCGTTCTACAGAAACTGTGAAATCTCATATCAGTAAAAAATTTTTTTTTCAACTTCACCAACTCGTTTCATAATTTTAGATATCGTTAACCATTTCCATTAGTACAGTGGATAAGGGTCAGCAGCGCTGAAATATGTTTCCTATAATATTTAGAACGATATCAAGATGGCTGATTTTCTAAAAATGTCATTGGTGCAACAGGACAAAGTGAGATATGACAGTACACATTCCAAACTATTTCATCCTCTACTTTCGTGATTAAAAGCTTTCATTTGAGTCCCTTTGCTCTTGGGAGAGGCCATGTTGTCACGGAGTTTTGGGCAAATCGCTCAACTTTACACACAAGGCCTAAAAATTCGATAAATTTTCTGTTATGAACCTAGCTGATATTTCACGATGGACTTAGATATACAGCTAACCAACTCAGATAGTGCATCTTAATTCTCTAAATCACCAGAAAAGTTCAGCACCGGTCACTTAAGTAGAAATTTACATTTGGGAGAGCCCATGTTGTCACAGAGTTTTGGGCAAATCGCTCAACTTTACATAGAAGGCCTAAAAATTCGATAAATTTTCTGTTATGCACCTAGCTGATATTTCACGATGGACTTGGATATACAGCTAACCAACTCAGATAGTGCATCTTAATTCTCTAAATCGCCAGAAAAGTTCAGCACCGGTCACTTAAGTAGAAATTTACACTTGGGAGAGCTAGGGTTTACAATCTCCAGCCTTTTTCTTAATCCCGGGATTTTCGAGACTGGCTAATCGCAATCCCGATTTCTCGATCGAGATTTATATATACTGCATATGTTTTTAATCATTAAGTTTCAAAACATATTTCAAAAGACGATACGTGCTTGTAAAATTTATATCTTTCAACGTGAACTAAACAAACATCTACAGTAGGTAAAACTAGTCAACTCGTAAAAAATATTGGCGAAGTAAGGTAAGACACTGAAATGTGTTATCACTCATTCTCGACCGTAATTTCGTTAAGAACAAACCGGCCGCCGAGAATGCCCTTTCGGATTCTACCGATGTTGGAGGTATCGATTCCAGGACTTGTTTCACTCACTTGAGGATCATTCCTGTGTCTCGAGATAGACTGAATTGTTGCAGTTCCATCCTAACCAACGATTCGAGAGAATCATTCCTTGCAGGAGGAGACTTTTCCAATACTAGCAGACTTCTCGCAAGCATCTCACAAAAGTCGTCATTTAAAATTTTAGTCGTTATTTTAAATCGTTATGATTTGTCTTTCAGCTATCAATTTATGAAGTATTTTCAGTTTACAGAAGCAATACTAGTAGCAGTGTCACAACACTGTTTATTAAGCGTCTGAACGGTTTGTGTCACGGCATTGATTTAGCCCAGATTTCGCGCTGCTCCTCGGCACTAATGTCACGACAATAGTGTCATCGTGTGAACGAGGCTTAACCAGCTGGCTCGGCAAATACAGCACATTGGCAAATTTATCAAACTTAGAACATAAAAAATTTAGATGCATTTTCAAAAAAGCCATTGACTCTCTTAACAATGTCACTTAGAAGGAACTAAGGGCCAATCTTTCAAATATCTCGAAATACCTCGACATCTCGAAGACGTAATCCCGGGATTTTTAATCTCGGAAATAGGGTCGAGATCCCGGGATTGTAAACCCTAGGGAGAGCCCATGTTGTCACAGGAGTTTTGGGCAAATCGCTCAACTTTACATAGAAGGGCTAAAAATTCGATTTTAATCTTATGTTATGAACCTAGCTGATTTTTCACGATGGACTTAGGCGCATGACAGACAGGACGTCCTTCAACAGGCAAATTGAAGGTTGAAGGGTCATTGGCCTTAGATACACAGCTAATCAAGTCAGATACAGTAAATTGCAAAATTCAGCAGTAATTTGGCTTGGTGGAATACATACTGAGTTCAGTAATGATGAAATTAGCAGGCCTATAAAAGCTTACTTGATTTATTAATTTCACAGTTTGACTTTAATCATTACGTAGGCCTATGCTGTTCTGTTAAATACAAGGTAATGTATATCTTCAAAGCTAGCATACTTTGAAATAATAAAATGAATTAAAAATAAAACGATTTATAAAGTGAATAAATTGGAATTAAACGATAAATAGATTGAATTATATTTGTGCAACGTGGTTGATAATTTTGATCGTTAATTTCAAGTTATGTACAATTTAGAATTAACAGGCTAATATCACGTATGGGTACTCCGTAAACACGTTTATTCCTATGCATTTTCACATGCGTTTCAGACAGCCAATCAAATTAAAGAAAGGAATACGTCGCAACTTAAGCATCGGATCTATTCATTTACTGATTGCACATGGTTACTCAGGTACTCAGGTGTTCTCCCACACAGGTTCCAAGCTATTTCCCAAAACTCAACCTGAATAACATCCCATTTATGACAACCACCAACATAACATGGCACCAGCTGACAGCTGGTGTCAAAAACAAGTTGTAGCATTAAAATGGCCACAGGCAATACAAACTTCTCTCTACGAAGACGCATAGAAGTCTCAAACACTTGCTGAAAAACACGTTTACTCACCCCAACCCTAGACTATTCATCACTCCCTGAGGAGCCTGTAGATGTAATTTGATGCACATCTATGCATATTAGATCGAAAATGTATGTGTTTTTTCATCAAAAACACTCATTCTTCACTAACTACTCTCTATGAAAACGCATAGAAGTCCCAGACACTAGCTCAAAAACACGTTTACTCACCCCAACCCTATTCATCACTCCCTGAGGATCCTGTAGATTTAATTTGATGCAGATCTATGCATATTACATCGAAAATCTATGCGTTTTCATAGAGAGTAGTTAGTGAAGAATGAGTGTTTTTGATGAAAAAACACATACATTTTCGATCTAATATGCATAGATGTGCATCAAATTACATCTACAGGCTCCTCAGGGAGTGATGAATAGTCTAGGGTTGGGGTGAGTAAACGTGTTTTTCAGCAAGTGTTTGAGACTTCTATGCGTCTTCGTAGAGAGAAGTTTGTATTGCCTGTGGCCATTTTAATGCTACAACTTGTTTTTGACACCAGCTGTCAGCTGGTGCCATGTTATGTTGGTGGTTGTCATAAATGGGATGTTATTCAGGTTGAGTTTTGGGAAATAGCTTGGAACCTGTGTGGGAGAACACCTGAGTACCTGAGTAACCATGTGCAATCAGTAAATGAATAGATCCGATGCTTAAGTTGCGACGTATTCCTTTCTTTAATTTGATTGGCTGTCTGAAACGCATGTGAAAATGCATAGGAATAAACGTGTTTACGGAGTACCCATACGTGCTAAAAACCGTAATTATCAAAAAGAAAAAATTCCAGCTATTTGAATATCTTTACATTTTAACAAAACATATAATAATATAATTAAATTCCTATGAAAAATAATATGCGAATTGTATGTATCATCATAATTTGGACTTAGGGCTTATTAAGACCAAAGTGTATAAAAGTCAAGTGTGGAAAGATCCTATATCTGTAATGTATTTTAGTTGGGATCACATTCGCCATCTTTTTGTGCCAATCGATGTCTTTATTCGTCAATAATTTTGATATTGAAATGCTAGTTCAATACGTATAGTTTCAAATACGATGTATTACACAACATAGCTATTCTGTCATTCAGTTGAACACTGCATTCATCTTCTATTTTTAATTTAGATATCAAAATTCATAAAATGCTGATAAATCTGGCGGGAAAGTAATATCCTTGTAATATCTTGGCTGTCCCACAAATTGTCCATAGATTCCATACTTCCCTTATATACTTACTTTGATTAAGACAAAAACGTAAATAAAACACGTGGTAACATATGAATGAAAAGAGAAGTAGTTTAAAGTAATAGTTCAAAATATATATTATCCGATTTTTGTCATCTTGTTATTTATAAAATCCTTTCACTCTGACCATATTGAAATTAAATAAATTCTACAAAATTACCATTGCTGTATTAGTTTTGTACATATGTTTTTGGTTTTTATGCTTGACTCT
Source organism: Prostheceraeus crozeri (assembly GCA_907163375.1). NCBI lineage: Eukaryota > Metazoa > Platyhelminthes > Polycladida > Euryleptidae > Prostheceraeus > Prostheceraeus crozeri. Next base: position 37,995 of record CAJQUW010015443.1, read on the forward strand.
AATGTTTAAATTACATTGTTTAAAATTAAAATATTTTACATTCAAACTAATCAGCTGTATTTGATTAAATTTTCTGAATGATGATTAGAATGATGATTACACAATGTTATTAGACAACGATGTCTTAGACGATGTTATTAGACAAAATGCGCTCATCTAATCAATTGATTAAGTTAATTTATAATGCATATTTGTTGAATGAATTTGTTTTTATAAACAAAATTCTTTTTATCATGATTTGATTTTACCAAAGATAAAATAAATCTACGATTAAAACGAAAAAGCTTTGTTATTTGTATGGTATACCATTGCATGCAACCGCAGTAGTGAATCTGTAGCTTACAAGGGGTTGGAATGGACGGATGTCATCATGTTTCCAAGGCACGCAACAAAAGCTTGACAAGTTGATTGAATAGCAGACTTAGCTGAACAAAATAAGTAATTGTCACCGGTGATAAATGCAATGTTTCAGTCAGTATTTGCTACTAAGATCTGTTTACAGGAGATGAATTTAGGGGCTGTGAATTCCCGCATAGTAATTTATTAGGCGATCAATTCGAATTTTATGTATTTAACTAATATTTGTAATTTTATTAATCAAATTATTCAAACACTTCATCAGTAATTGATTAGAAAAAAATTTGATGAAATCAGTATAAAATATTAATTAGGTTTATCAATGCAGCTCTGTTTGAATCATTTTATAAATTTGAGTCAAATATTTGATAATATTTTGATTAATTAATCAAATATTGCTGATTTCACTGTTTAATCAAATATTTATTTCACATTTGTAAAATAGGTAAAAGTTTTACAAATATTTGTCTCACGTTCCTGGTTTTTTCAACCCGGGTTGTGTTCATGTAGGTTATTTGTAAGAAAATCGCTATGTTGATATGGGTCTCACGTGAGCTTCATAGACTTCTCGTCTGAGCATGGATATCCATGGTCTAGTGCATGAATGCTGATTCGCTGAAAGATTCTGCGTAGTGGTACGGGAGTATGCAGAGTATGACGCTTCAATACACGTATTGTGTATGTTTCATGTGAGCCTCACAGACAGATTGTGTGACTGATAGCTGAACGCTGATTCGATAAAAGTACAAAGAGAGTAGCATCACCAGTTTCGACAACTGTAAAGTGTAGGAGTATCGTTGATTCTGCCGTCTCTGTGAGTGTTTCTATTTTGCTTCGTTATGGCCACCAACAGTTCATCACGAAAGCGATATTTCAATATAACTCAAATGAATTCTGATCAAATATACGCGCTACTCGAGTCAGTAAACAGCGACGACGAAGAAGACATTGAAAACTTGATGAATGATTCCGATACGGAGTTCATATGCCCCGAATCAGAAGAACGAGACATTTCAGCTGAAGTGCCAACTAGGTCTTTCCCCCTTATATCAGCAGCAACGATTCATGGTGAAGGTGATGCTAACAAGAAAGAAAAGGCACCTGTAGAAGAACCTGACTGGACTTGGAGAAATAAAGAACTTCCCATAGATCGAAAAGAATGCAATTTAGTTGGAGAGGTTTTATGCAATCTAAGTGTCGACTCACCACCTCTGGATACTTTCAAGACAGTGACAAATTGACAAGTTCTTATTTCTCATATTGTTGAACAGACGAACTTATATGCTCAGCAACGTGGTCGAGCGTTCATGACAAACGCAGAAGAAATGTCAGCTTTTATTGGTTTGAACTATATTATGTCAATTAACAAATTGCCATCAATTGATGATTATTGGTCAACAGCCACTTACATGGGAAATGATGGTGTGAAGTGTGCCATGCCACGAGACAGATTCAAACTAATTCTACAGAATTTACATTTTTCTGATAATACGCAGGAAGGATAATTCGACAAGTGATAAAGCGGCTAAAGTTAGATTCGTAATTAATCATTTAAATTGCGCTTTCCAAGCATCGCTTGAGAACTCTGATTCGCAAAGCGTCGACGAACATATGATAAAATTTAAAGGTAAATCGTCTATGAAACAGTATATTAAGTCAAAACCCATCAAGTGGGGTTTTAAGATGTGGTTTAGATGCTGCAGCAAAACTGGATACGTGTATCAATTTGATATTTATCTTGGTCGCAAAACTGCAACGCAAGAATACAACTTAGGCGAAAGTGTGGTTCTACAATTATGTGAGAAACTCAACGGTTCTTACTGTCAAGTTTTTTTCGACAACTTCTTCACAAGTCCAAGGTTGATCAAGCAATTATTTGAAAATGGGATTTATGCTATGGGGACTGCCAGAGTAAACAGAAAGAACATGCCACGCCGTCTAAAAGTAAGTGAAGTTGCAACTATTTTTTAATGTCTTAGAATTTTAAGTAAATTACCATGATTACTTAAATTTTCAAGCCTATTAATTTTTAAGCTCCTGCAAACTGAAGGTTAATGCTCTTAACAATATTATAACCTCAGCAATATGTTGGGGCAAGTTTTAGTCATTCTTCAGATTTAGTAGCGGTGCACGTATAGGGCCTATATTTTTTATCAGTATACAGAAATTTCCGCATGTAGTCAAGTGGCGCCAGATTTTTCGATATATTTTTGATTTCTCATATTTGTATGTTTATGAACTTCGATCTAATATCTATAGATATCAAACATAATTTCGACGATCTATCAAATATAGTAAAAGGAATGGATTTTGAACATTTAAAAATAATGTTCAACTGTGTTACTGTTATAACTGAATTGACCTTTTCAGGAGGACAAATGCATGAAGCGAGGCGATATCGATTTCAAATTTTCGAATCAAATTCTTTGTTGCAAATGGATGGATAACAGGTTCGTTCTGATGTATCGGCTGCTTGACATATTCATAATTCTGATCATAATGTTTCTTATGTATTCATTTTTCATCCGAACTTAAAAATTGTAAGCGTTATAAGAAATTACTTTATCTAATCCGTAAGGAGTGTTCTAGAAGCCTAACTACGAATTGGCTATATTGAGATAAAAGGTACAGGCTTAGGTAAGATTGTTAGATTGTTTAGAACTCTTTGAAACTACGTTTGTGACGAAGTATAAATGTATGTAAATTGCATGATAGTTTTATCAACTCTCTGATTTCAGGTCGGTCGTAGTTCTGGCAAACAATGTCGATGGAGCCGACGAAGTAAGTTCTGTGTATAGGCGACAGAAAGGAACAAGCGGAAAGACTGCAATAAATTGCCCACTGGTAATCAAGCAATACAATAGTGGAATGGGAGGTGTGGACCTTGCAGACCAATTGAAGACCACTTATCAATTGGACAGAAGATCAAAATACAGGTTCTACCTGCGCATTTTCTTTGATTTGATTGACATCGCTTGTGTCAATTCTCATATAGTTTTCAGGAAATTCACATCAGACAACATTGATCTCAAAAATTTCAAACTTAGTGTTGCTGAAGGTTTGATTGCTCAATACTCAAGCCGTCAAAGGGCTTCTTCCAAATCAAAGGCAACTAAAAGGAAATTTACATCAATTCCTTCATCTGGTGAAATAGCACATCTTCCTACGTTTGGTGATAGGAAGCGTTGTGCTCGTTGCGCAAAGGCGAAAAAAGACAGAAAAACCTTTGTCTCATGTGTAACGTGCAGTGTACCTCTTTGTTTGCTCAAGGAACGAAATTGTTTCCAAATGTTTCATAATAATCTGTAAATGAATTATATGCTTAAGTTTATATGCACGTACATGAAAAACGAACTTTTATCTAACTTTTTTCAATGAATAGTGTTTATTCTAATACCTACTTATCATCATAAACAATATATAGATAGTAATTTAATCATAATAAAGTACATACAGACTAAATTTAGAATTTCACATATTTCGATTACTTTTACCTTTACCGGCGATTGGGTCACCTGTGACCCATCCCAGATTTCGGACATTATTGAAAAATTGAAATATTTAAGTTAAAAATATGTTATCTTAGTCACTTCTCATTCATATCAGAGAAAAAAAATATTATAATTACTTAGCAATTTCTTATCGCTGTCAAAGGGTTAAGTTGTCAAACTGATAATGAAAAAGCATTGGCAAATGAGCTTCAACTCCATTTTTAGCAATAGTTGATCGTACTATTACATTCTGTAAAAAAGAATAATGAAATTTTCAAATTGTGTCACTTCTATAGGCTGTTAAAGTGCACATAGATAGCTTTGTCCCATTCGTCACGAAATGATCTATTGTTTTTATTATTCAATAAGTATGAAACATTTCAATTAGCGGTTGCCCTCTATTTGTCAACTAACGTCTTGACTAGACACCACATTAATTTCAGACAAGTATGATGTAATGGGTGTAGCTGAGGTGCGTGACGAACGGGACATCGCCATTTCAACTATCTCTACCGGATAGTTGAAAATTGTCCCATTCGCCACACACATCTGTTAAATTAATTTTCACGACTGTCAGGACTAAGTCTATGACAATGCACTTTTGTTCAGACTTATAGCCAGCCGAAATGTGCTTGACAGAGCAAGTGAGCGCGATCATTGAGCGGCTGGCGACATTCATAGATATCCTACATCGTCGAATGCAAGGTGAAGCGCCGTCGCCAGACAGGGGTTTGCCGAGACAATGAATAGGACGTTTGACACGAACTTGTCATTCTCTGGTCGAACATCATGCCTTTAACAGCAGCAGAGCGGAAGCGCCTTGAGAGAGCCAGAATGACCATCGAAATGAAAACAGAAGAAAACAAGAAAGCGGCAATGCGAATGAAGAGGAGAAGAGCAACGGTGAAGCAAATGCGATCGAATAGTGAGACGATGAAGCAACGGGAATATGAGAAGATGCGAAAGAGAATTCAGCGGCAGAAGAAAAGAAAAGAAAGGGCCGACACCTCCGCATTCCTGACTCCTCAAAGTGAAGGGAAAGCGGTCTCCCGTGTGAGATGCACTCTACCGAGAAGTCCCACGCGTCGGAGAGAAGTTGTAAAGCGATTGGCGGAAGAGGAGAGACTCGTGAAGAAGATCCCAAAGTCAAATTCCAATGGACATGCCCTGTCTCAAGAGACGAAAGAGGTAGTAGAGAAGTTCTACTGCGATGATCTGACTTCAAGAATCTACGCTGACACCAGAAAATCCAAGAAGGTGAGAAAGCCTGATGGAACGAAAGAAAGGGTGCAGAAGAGATTGCTGCTGTACAATTTACACGACGCTTATCGCTTGTTTAAGCAAAAGAACACAGACGTTTCTATCGGAGTATCCAAATTCTGTGAGCTTAGACCAGCATTTGTTGAAACTGTCTCTGAGAAGGACCTCATTGTGTGCTGTTGTCCTTACCACGAGAATTTCGCATACATGATCCAAGCAATTGGGTACAGGAACAACGTCGAGTCGTTTCTGGAGGACTTTTCGTGCAACACAGATAGTGCTGACTGTATGTTCTCACGATGTGGATTTTGCTCGTCTATCGACGTTGAAGCGGTGGTGGACAAGTATTCATACGAAGTCTTCATGTGGAAAGGGCCCAAACTTTATAAAGTAAGTTCAAAAGATGCTTTGCATTTTCATGTAGTATAAGTTCGGCACTATACCGTATTAACTCTTATTATTTCCCTGTGTTGTTCACGCTTATTCTCATCATACATGTATTTTGGCTTGTACACGTATAAACCCGTAGTTTTACTATTGATGCATGTAGGCAAGACGCTATCATTTCTAAAAAGATGCACATGTACATGTAATACATAGAATCAATAGAATATCATTGCAATTATTTTTGGCAATCGTATGTCTAATTTGTAATTGTGATTTATTGTTTGAGAGAATTTTAAATTTCAATGCGTGAACTAATTATTTAAGTAAGGACTATCATGCAAAATTGAAATGTGGATAATGATATCGGTAATACATGTATGAATGATACAGTTTAATTAAATGCTCAATGCGAATATTCGCACGTGTGTAACAGCCGCATATTTTGGTAGGCCTTGGTTACATACAAGGTGCATGTCTATTTTCCAGGTAATGTTCTCTCGTTCCGAAATGAAGACCTATACACAAGACAGCATCAAGAGACTAAAGCAGCATGTGTATGTCAATCACAGACAGCATGAAGAGCTTCGGAAAGCGAAAGAGGATCTGCAAGATGGCTCTGTGATCATGCTATGTGATTTCAGCGAGAATTACCAGTGTCGAATTCAACGGGAGGTCATGGCTGCTCATTGGAGATCAGACTGCAGGGGTCAGGCCACAATTTACACATCCATTGTGTACTTTTGGAGTGGACACAAAGTGATCCATAAGGCGTATGCAGTCATTTCTGACACTCTCCATCATACCCATCGAGAAACTGCAGTCTTCAACGAACAAATACTGGACGACATCAGCAAGATTACAAAGGTCGAGGAAGTCATGGTGTGGTCGGATGGAGCTGCTGCGCAATTCAAATGCCGGCACACGATGGGTCACATGTTGAAATCTAATTACAACATCACATCCTGGAAGTTCTTCGAGAGTTACCATGGAAAGGGACCGCATGACGGAATTGGTAAGTTAATGACAAAATATAAAAATATTCAGTACTGGTATTGATATTAAGCGTGATGTACAAGCATGGACAAGTAGGCCTTCATATATTCTTGAATGAAATTTAATGTAGTTAACTACCTGTTTGAGTTCGTAACTTATCTTTCTCATATACCATATACCAGGTACCGTACATCCACATGCAATGAAGTGTAATAAATTATACAGGTAGGATACACCGCTTAGATGGATAGGTGTTTAAATCTGCGAGTATAGATAAAAAACTACATATTTATTATTAGATCATAATGAACGATTGATGTGTTCAGTTACAACATACTAAGCTTAGCTGGTGTTAAATAAAAGATTTACTTTAATTGATACGTACATTGTGTATTTTGAGAAAATTATAAGTGCACATGTGTGGTACATTTTCAACATGAAGACTTATTAATTATGGTCAGTTTCATTTCAATTTTCTAACGGTACTAGGCCTAGGTAAAAATCCTTTGCTTTTGATCAAAACATCAAATCCCTTCGGTTTCAGGAGCGGTCGTTAAGCGCGAAGTCTGGCGCCAGGTGCTCCGTGGCAGCGCTATTGTCCGAAGTGCGATGAACGTTTATCAAATCGCGCTCACAATCGATGGGGTGGAAGCGATCATGATCTCCAAGGATTCAATCCCAAGGTTTGAGGGTATGTCATTTCCTCAATGCCTTGAATAAAGGCATGTCACCAAGTTCGCAAAGTAGGAGAGTCGTGCGTCTCACTCTTCATGAACACAAGTGATGCGGTCCCGCTTGGTCGTCCCAATCGCATCATCATGACAACTCTTTACATCAACGCAGGCCTACCAACCCATCCCTCTGCCAACCCAGGACCATCTTCAGAACCTTCTAATGAAGTCAACGACAGCGATGAAGACATTCTTAGTGCCTCTGAGCTTCGCCTGTTGATAAGCGAGGCCCGGCGGAACCTCTAACTGTTCTTGTTTACACATCAGTAAGCTAAATGAAAGATAAATGTTGATTGGAATATAGTTGTTTTGATGGTCCCGTTCGTCACGCAACTTGTTTTCTTGACATCAAAATTTAAACACCATCTGATTAATGGAAATTCTGCAAACTCACAGTATGTTAGCTTGATACCCAATACTTAATTACTAAACAGTTTTCGGTGAAAAATAGCCTCTCACTTCAGAGAAATATTTAACCAAACAAAAGGTCGAATTTCTTGATGTCACAGCGCGTCCCGTTCGTCACGCAACTTTGCATCATTCTGGTAGCGAGTATAGTAATAGCTGAGATATGAAATTTCACATAACTGATCTGTTGAGTTTCACTTAGTATCTTGGCTACCTAGAGAAATTCAAAATACAATGAAAGGTTTTGAAATACTCAAATTAAAATAAAAAGTCGAAAAAAGTGTCCCGTTCGTCACGATGGAATGACCCACTTACGTCTGTTATGGAAATCATATGAAGAGGAAAGCATATCAAGATATCATCTGCGTATTTATACAAAGTAGTTGTTTCAAAAAGCGGCTGAAGCGGGGCAACAAAGACATAATCGGTTTATGCAATAACTCGATCAGATGTCCACAAATAACGCTTTAATGACATGAATAGACAGGCACTGACACACAGGAAACACAGTTCACATCAATTGATGAAACACAGGAGACATCACAATAACGAATGCGGATTGTAGAGTCACGATGATGCAGAGAATTCGAAGCACACGGATTGTTTACCGTCATCATTCGTACTACTGAATTATGAAAGCAAGTAGATGCAAGTAACTGACCTTTTCCTTAGAGGAAAGGAGCACTTCTATAAACACTACAACAGAAAGGAAATTTCTCTTTGGGAAAATGATTTTCTCAATGCATTCAGCAGCAGATTATTCACGATGGAAAACATACAGGAATCAGAGACTGTTTTGATTGGATGAAAAATGAGGAAATTATTTCAATAATCAAAGACAATCAATAAAACCAAAACTTTATTAAATGTAAATGACTTCCGGAAGACGTCAATCAAGAAATCAAATGAATGGGAATTGGGAGGTTTTCATTCTTCAACGGGAGAAGATGCCGAGGAACAGACAGCGTCCTGGAGGAAGAATCATCGTCTTGTCGTCGTCCTCCAGGACTTCACGTTTCCAATCCTTCTCCTCCACCTGCTCCATGCTGACTTCTTCTTTACCATCGGCTGAAGTCCAGAAAGATTCCTTCCTTCCTTTCTCCGCCACATAGAACCAGACATTCCCGCCGACTTTGGCTGTCCCTTGCCGAATCTCTGTCCTCTCTGGACGGCGTCGGAACGCCTCAGCCGCAGCTCTTCTGACTTCGCCGACCGTCGGCGGAATCGGCAATTTGAAGTCGAAGAAAGCTGTTCTGTCCCTTCCTTCGCCCGTCATGTCCCACAGAAAAAAAGGAACTGCAAAGAAGAGGAAATGAATGAATTTGACGCAAACAAGTTGTTTTGGAAGGAAAATGACATTCAGTTGAAGATTCCGTTCTGTTCATTGAATGATTTTTCAGGAAATTTCGTCAGAGATTTGACACAGCTGCTGCTCCCATTCAATGCTTCTCTTATTGATGTTTTCTTTCTGCAATTCATTTGTTAGAAGAAAATCCTTCAAAAACGGAGTCTCCTCATGAAAAGACTGAATAGAATTGTCTTTCAGATTGTACTGTGAAGGAGGAACTTGTCTGCGGAGACTTTGCCTACAAAATTTAGTTTTTCAATGATTTTGTTTTTCATTGTTCAAGTTGTCAAAACATTTCCTAGTCAACAGGTCACATTATTGCATAAATTATCATCCAGGACACAAGTTTGCACTATGACTGTGCTACTGATTATTCAATAGCAGGAAGCAGTTGAGCCTGATATTTCTTTTATAGGGATAAATCATCGAACTCTTACTGAGACTAAAGAAAAATTTTTCTGTTGTTTTCAAACACAAGACATGTATACAATCTGTGCATGATGTTTCCTGCATTTGTCCATAATTATCAATTTGCGACTGAAAATGTTTCAGTGAAAATTATTGATTGATGTAAGTTGCGTTTCATAAAGATTTCGGACTGATAAAAGCTGTGATATGTATCAGTGTGATTGATTAAAACAATTCTGAATATTCCTTCGTGAGTAAAATCACAGAAACAATGATCTTAATCAACTTGTAGATATACATGTAAATGGGTTCACAGTATTATTCAGATAAAGAATACAACTCAATTTAGTAAATCATGCCTAGGAAAATTGAACTAATTCACTTGTGAGCTGAAGTACAACCGCATAGATCAATGAGATTCTAACCATAGAAATCCAACACAAAGATGAACTATAAAACAAGCTGAATTAAAAGATGGTTGCGAAAATTGCTTATTATTTGTACTCATTATTTACTTACATAAATAAAATAATAATTTTTGATAAAACAAGCCATTAACCTCATAGCTGCGGTGGGTTGCCCCACTGTCTCCTTTCCCCTCTATTTTCTTCGCTTTAAGTAGTGTTTCGTGAATTCTGATCAGTGTGTGTTTTTCTTTTCGGTTTTAGCTGTGCCTGAAATGATAATCATCACTCAGATCAACATTATTGTCTCTTTAATCCTCAATAGACCATCAAAATTTGTCGACGTACTTCGACCGACAGGCTGCATTATGTAGTCTTCATTAAATATCACTAAAAGAGCTTATTTTATTGCCATAAAGTTAAAAATCTGCTAATTGAAAAATAATGCTGCAAATATTGTTGCGAGCATGTTATCAAATAGTCTGAATAATTGAAAAAATTGAAAATGAATCAAACCAAACTTTTTCCCAAATTAAAACTTTAATGAAGCTACAATACATGAATGCAGATAAACACTTGCATTAGACAATGAACTTCATATACAGACATGTGCTTCTCGAATCCGACGTTTTACTCGAAGAAGACAAAATAAATTTAGATAATAGGCGGTATTTTGTTCCTTATCAGGTACACGTCGTCAGGCCAAAGTTACAAAACACTAGAAGAATGTCAAACACATGCAGTATATATTGGGCATCCAACCAGACGTCATATTTTGAATTAGAGACTTCATTTTCCAAAAATAATGTCAGGTGTGCATATCGGATTGGATTAACTATGATGCGATTATGTTCCAGGGACGTAGGTAGGATTTTCAAAGGGGGAGCGTTGGAGCTAAGGAAAATATAGGCTTAGGTGCCGATGCCAGACGGCAGGGCTTGTCCCCCTGTAAATATACTCAAGAGGAAATGTTTTGACAATCCCAGAATTTCATTCAATCCTTATACGTATACTCCGCTATCCATAGGCCCTGCTAAGTTGCATTTCATCTGTGCACAGTAATTCCTCAAAAGAATTATGTGCTGAATCGAATCATCCTATGAGGGGCGAATGTGGTTGTCATCCCTGCCCAATCTTAGAGGGTTTGTCGAAGCTGGCAACGCTTCTCACAGATGAAGAGGATGCAACAGCTCTTTTGTCAGAGCTGATACTAGAGAAAATCATAGGACATGGGCGCTTCTTTACATCTGAACTAACGAAATACAAAGAACTGTAGTAGATGCTGGTGGTGTCCTTTCTATATCTGAAATATTTGAAATCGTGAATAAAAGTCTTCTTCTGAGACAACGTTATGTAAAGGATATTGGAGGTGTTGCTGGGTACCCCTTTCATATCTAAACTAACGCCATATAGATGGGAGATGCTGGCCGCCTTCTTCACATCTGAACAAATGCTATAGGCATCTAAATTCAGGTTGTAGCCCAATTCACATCGCAGCTAATGCCATCTTTAGGATTTTAGGAGATAGGCGCTCTCATCGCGCCCGAACTAACGATTGTTAAGGATTATAAGAGATATGCGATTAGAATCTTTCAATTGAGATTCTTGAAAATTTAGGCGTCCTTGCAATACGTTGCAGTGTGCACGTGTGTGAAGTTAGCGGAACCACTCTGCGGAACCATTTTTTATTGTAGCTTAATTCTATTCGAAACAGCTGCTAGTATGTCAATTTCAGTCTCCTGATTACGAATATGAGCTCAGATTTTACAAATTCACAGTCGTTTTTGAGAAATTAAAGTTTGAAGATAAAAGTGGTTCCGCTGTGAAGTTAGCGGAACCAATTGCTGAGTCTCGCTGATTGACGCAGTAAATCAATTTCTTTTGGTCACTACCCGATCAATTTTGTTGTGCTGATCACGAAAATGTGCCTCATCTTTCAAAACAATGCAGATTTCACCCGGAAATCTGAATTTCACTTTTTCTGCAAGCTGATTGTGAAAGTAGCGTAACCATTTATTGTGAAGTTAGCGTAACAAAGAATTTCTCAGCAAAATCCATCCTCTCCTACTAATTTGAAGCTCCTAATCACAAATCTGTAATCAGATTTGCAAAACTCGCCCGCATTGCAAAGATATTCCTCTATCTGTGTCCGCTGTGAAGTTCCCGGAACCACCTACTGGCATTAAAATTTCAAATTCTAATTTTTGCAGAGAATCACTGCAATAAACATACCAAGAGAATGGAATTGCTTCACTGATCACGGTTTGCCGTCCGATTTCACGGGAGGATAAGTACTTGCCGAGAAAAATTGATTTTACGGTTTTCAAGGATTTCATCAGAGTCTCAGCAAAATCCAACCATCTCATCTATTGACTTCGGAGGCACAGCAGCATGCACCGAGAAGGGAAGCGCACAAGAATTGTGCTGTAATAAATGATGGTTCGGCTGATCTGGAGAGGGTTGGATTTTGCTGAGACTCCGATGAAATCCTTGAAAACCGTAAAATCAATTTTTCTCGGCAAGTACTTATCCTCCCGTGAAATCGGACGGCAAACCGTGAGCAGTGAAGCAATTCCATTCTCTTGGTATGTTTATTGCAGTGATTCTCTGCAAAAATTAGAATTTGAAATTTTCAGGGAACTTTTGAAAGGTTCCGGGCACTTCACAGCGGACACAGATAGAGGAATATCTTTGCAATGCGGGCGAGTTTTGCAAATCTGATTACAGATTTGTGATTAGGAGCTTCAAATTAGTAGGAGAGGATGGATTTTGCTGAGAAATTCTTTGTATTAAAAAATGGTTACGCTAACTTCACAATCAGCTTGCAGAAAAAGTGAAATTCAGATTTCCGGGTGAAATCTGCATTGTTTTGAAAGATGAGGCACATTTTCGTGATCAGCACAACAAAATTGATCGGGTAGTGACCAAAAGAAATTGATTTACTGCTTAAATCAGCGAGACTCAGCAATTGGTTCCGCTAACTTCACAGCGGAACCACTTTTATCTTCAAACTTTAATTTCTCAAAAACGACTGTGAATTTGTAAAATCTGAGCTCATATTCGTAATCAGGAGACTGAAATTGACATACTAGCAGCTGTTTCGAATAGAATTAAGCTATAATAAAAAATGGTTCCGCTAACTTCACACACGTGCGGTGTGCTACAGTTACACCTATTGAGCTGTTAGCATAAAGCATACGCTATATGAGTACCGCACCTAAATTTGTCATTTAAGATGCTTTACGAGTTTTATTATAAAACCACTGCATGTACATGTCTTTATAAGTCATTGTCTAACAATGTTTGTCAATGTTCAGCAGTTAACATAGCCATAAGTTCTTGAGTTCTAAACAGTCAACATAACATGCAAACAGACCATGTTCTTTTAATTGCCCAGAGCTTCCATTCAAGCATGATAAGGGCGACTTTGATAAGAGCATGAAGTTCCGATTTTGTTGTCAAAATTCCACTCAACTCACAGAATATTTGAAATAAGAAATTCTTGATGTTATTAGCTTATTTATTTTGGGCTTCACAAAACCGCGCATTGTAAGTTCGTACATATTGTTTGCAGTAAGCTTACATGTATTTTGTTGCATTTGTGCATATTGAATTTTTATATATTTCATATATGCATATCTTCACAGATATCTTCCCACCAGCTATCTTATGTCTGCGACAGTCGACATTTATCTGAAAATGAATTCATTCACTTAGTCTGTTTATATTTCGAATGATAAGATGAAAGCAATTACTTTGTCATGACCAATGTATGATTCAATCATCATTAAATAAAACATTTTCAATTAGTCAGTATAGGTCCATCAATAGGTTAAATTGAAGGAAAGCCTTATAACGTAAAACGTGTATGTGCTTACTTAGTACTTAGACTGCTAATTACAGTTATTGCAATGAATATACCGCTTCTCACTAATACGACGCTAATACCAAGAATTTTGGCATACAGAAGAATCTTAATGTGAGCACAAAATGCAAAGAATGTACTTTGTTTACTTGATCATCTTGTTTATTGAAACTTGAGCTTGGGTTTTTGGATTTGACTCAAGTTTTGGCCCAACCTTGCTGTATACTATGGTGAATCGGCAGGGGTTAGAGTATTGAACCCTCGAACTACCAAGGTCTGATACATTTTAGAACTACGAAACAGTGATGAATTTATCACCTTAATAAATGTCTTCATTTTCCCTATTTATCAATGTTTTTATCATAATATGGACTTTAATGAAATATACATTCTTTGTGTTTCAATTTGAATCATGTGTAAACCAATCCTATCTCATAATTCCATGCATATTTTCATAATGCATCAAAGAAATTACAAATCATAAATCAATCTAGCTATATTTCCAACAAACTTTTTATCCAGCTGATCAAGAAAATGCACCATTGGCCACCCTCTGTCTGAACAATAACTAGCGCACTAGGAATATATGATATGTATATATGTATATAGATGATATAGGATATATGACAGCAACTTTGAGTGGGGCCTAAGGCCCGACCTCAACGTCTAAAGTATGCCTATCAGTAGGCTATTCAGATAAATATGCTTCTAAGACAAAACATGTATAGGCCTAACTACTATAAAATGTAGGACCCCTATACCTATAACAAATAACTATTTACTGTAACTACTACACGTTACTATAATTTGCCGAATTTTTGTTCGGTTTAAAAGGCAAGAAATTATCTTCTAATAACAAGATCTCCTTGGAAGAAATGCAATCATTTCCCATAATACGCGACAAATTAGTCTCCGAGACTCATACATTCTATGAAGTGCTTCTTTTGAGAAGAACAAATCAATCATCCAAGGACCAGTCAACACAATTTGTCTCCTACAGCCTTTTTCACTGTCATCAAGTCTATCCGGCATCGTATTCAATGTATCTTCCCTTTCTATATTTTTATGTAATCAGATTCGCTATATATATGATCAGATTCGCTATATATGAAGCCTATCATGCATGTGTACATACAGTATACTGTATGTACACATGCATGATAGGCTTCATATACATGTACAAGTTTACCTGTATAATGACTAGAAAACTATTGGAATGAAGGTCCCACTCAACTTTGTGAATAACTCTAAGCGAATAGTCTCCGTGTCTTTTATTCCATAAAGGCGACAAACAAATGCTGATGGCTGTATGCATCTATACAATAGTAGTTTCGCATGAAAAATCCTTGAATGCCTGTATGAATCTTTGTGATGAGCCTTTTTCAAGAATATGCATGGGTTTCATTTTTACTTTTCGATAGAAGGCGGAGGTGCAATCACTTCCCCATAATACGTATAAAAAAGGCAAACACAAGGGTAAATCTTCAGATATGAACCAAAGATATTTCAAGATGCTGTTGACGTTGATGTTTCAGCGGTTTAATGATGTTCCACAATCCATAACAAATTGAATTTTCTTTTCTTTAGAAATCGTCTTTGCAAGAAAATACAGTAGAAGAATAAGTGCGCCGGTGTCTGATGATCGCACGACGAATCGTTTAATTTCTTTGAGTTGATGAAGATGATAAACGATAAGTGTGTCTGCTTCTTCGTTAAAACATTGGAATTTCGCTAGTCGCTCTACGTAAATTTCATTTCCTTCCACCTTCAGTTTTACGCAAGAGCCACCATGTGAAACGAAAACTGTCTTTTCACCTATGATATTCAAGTAGTCCGGTGCTGTCCATTCTTTCATACAAAATTCAGCGAAGTCTTCTTTGAACTTTTCATTCTTAAGAAGTTGATTTCCTTTCATCATTGGAATTTGGTCATGGGAAATAACTTTCACTTGATGTTCAACAGATCCACGTCTCATTCTTTCTGATGACTTCAGAGAATCTTCGAAGCATCTATCGAATAGAATGTGGATTTCATTACCATTTGATGTACATGCCACCATATCAAAAGATGACGAGCCATATGTCCAATGTACCTCTCACGTTGCTGAGGACCAGATGCATCATGAATCCTCCATCTATAATATGAGCGGTAGGCTCCATATTTACTACCTGAGTGTTCTCCAATGTCTGTTTTGTTTCCAAGTATTTCATTAGGGTTGACTTTCGACATTTTAAGGTAGAGTAACTGAACTATGTGATTGGTCGCAGAGTGGATAGATAATCAGTAACTGGATATGACAGTACATGCGACAAAGAGAATTCAGGAATTTTCTGTGAAGCTATAAGAAGAATGCGACCAAATGCATCACGAACACTATGCGATTCTTTGTTTTACTTTTCGTCTTCTTCACGTCATTGAATACAATGTTTAATATTTTCACTCGGGAGATGGTACGCAAAAATCGACGATCATCGTTCTCTCATTCATTTTCAAATTGTTGGCGCAACTTTTCACCTCTATTCAATGTATCGAGGAGATACTGTTTGGTAGAATCATCTACTACCTTGCCAGTGGTGATGTTGATAAAGGAATCATCGCCTGTTAATTCAAATGGATTGCATGTTTTTGTTATTGCATCTCGCAAACGAATCATAGAATCGAAATCATTTTTCCTTCTGCTTTCAAATTCTTTCTCATACGGACCTACAAGTCAGTTCCTGTTATTCTTCTCGGATACAGCCAGACATCTTTGCATGGTGGTCATAGTACATCGTTGGATGGCATTTTCAGACTCGTGGAAGTGACCTATGCCTTCTGTCGGTGAGGCAGCATCTCGATTAATAGTCTGCTCGAGTGTAAACCCAATTGCACTTCTTGTGCTCTTCTTCATGGACCTTCTAATGGAAAACGCACCATTCGTAGGATGCGCTTATGCTCATCATCCAATATTCCAAGTTTGAAAAGTAGCAATGTTCCCCAACGAGCGTTGGGCCTGTTTAATGCGAAGAAAACGTCCAAAATTCGTGGAAGGATGGCTGTGTGTGTTTCAAGGTCATTTGTCTGAACAGCAGAATGCAACTTCACAAATGGCCGCACTACCAGGTACACATAGATAGCCCAATACGACGCAGTTGCTCCAATACTTCCATTGATGACTTCACTGAAGAAACTGTCATAATTTTCTGCATGTTCTCTTATGACAGGGTTGCTATGAATGTCTTCTGTATCAAGGCTGTTGACAATTTCAAGGATAGTAGCCTGAAGGTCTGGTGAGCAATTCGTATTCAGGAAAGTTTTATATCTGATATTCTTCAATTCAAATGCTGCTATCATTTGAAGTATTCTATAGCAACGATTATAGAATTTGCATCTCACAAAGCCGTTGATGTAACCTGCTCCAAGAATATCAGTTTCGAGTAAAATATATTCCATGCCAGATTCATTTATGAATATTCCAATTGCACCGAAAAAAGTCATCTCAGGATGGAAGTTCTCAAAAAGATTAAGAATTCGATCGAAAGTCAGGGATTCAATCGCCTGAATGGCATGAGCTTTGCTGGCAATTACTAAATCGCACGTCACAACAATCTTATTTTGTGTAATTCCATCTGGAAGTTGCAGAGTTCTTGTCATCGTTTCTCTGACTACTTTGTTTCGTGTCAGAGATAAGAAAATTGGACCCATAAAAGATATCTGCTGTCTAGGCAATTCCTCGTTGCAATTTAGTGGAGATCTGGAGAGAACATAAACTGGCATTGGTTTTGGCTTGCCTGCTTCTCAAATGTTTTGGACCTTATTTTCGGGCCCGCTAGTAGGTCCTAGTGCCCTAAAGCCCCAACCCGACCCCGGCAGCAACTCATTTTCGTGACTTGCACATGAGTACACACAACTTCAATACTTCAAACTTTTGCCTTCTTCTCAAGTACCAACTCGGCCCGGCCTCCCCGACTAATATGCAAGAATCAAAATCTCAAAAGTGTGATAATCTCTGAAAGTGTGATAAATTTATCTTTATGACCAAGGTTCCGAGGGTGAAGCACAGTAATGCGTTAGTAGTCTATGCATATCCGTAATCCATCTAAAAGTCAGATACTGGAACATTCTTGAAGCGAAAGGCTTTAATAATGCAGAACATAATAGAGGCTGCAAAAAATTCAACGAATATTTTTAGTATCTGATATCATCAACCATCTGTAAGATTTTCTTTGTTGATGTCAAAAGCCAAAACATCGACTTCGGTTCGCTTTATAATATCACAATAACCAGTCAATAAACCGAGCGCCTTCAATCGACAAATGCAGCTGATAAGAGAGCTTCCAGAACTGTTCCACTAGTTTCAGTAACTGGACAAGTGGAGCGAAGCGTACTTTAGACAAATGAGGTGAACCGCCTTCAACCAGATTCAGCCCCTGCACAGCTCCAGCAGGCAAATGGAGCGTGAGCGTCTCCAAACGAGGAATGTAGCGGACTGGAGAGCCTCCAGAACAGCTCCAGTTGACAGATGAAGCGGGAAAATGGTATAAACTGTTTGGACTTTGGAAGACCTCCATCCTATGACTTGAATAAAAAGGAGGAATCGTGACGATGCATTGGACTGATAGCTTTGTAATTCAGTATTGTTTGACTTCATAGTGAGTCCATACATTAAGTTTGAATTATAGTTTTGATATTTTCTCTTCTCGTGTTCATTTTATGTAGTATAAGAAAATCTTGTAATCTCCTTTTCTTTACTACTTGACCAAAGGGGGGAGCGCCGCTCCCACCGCTCCCCCGTGCCTACGTCACTGTTATCTTGGTGTTGCTGTGATTCAATTGAACTTTTACAAAGGTATGATGTACTTTACGAACAGCTACAGTATTAAGCGCTTGTTTGTACAATAGGTCAAATGTAGTTCAGGTTCAATGTTTTATATACGACTTACTCAGCAAGCTGCTGTTGACGAATAAGAAGCGCCGACCAAAAAAAGATTCTAACAGTCACTCACTTTACACGGATATTGAAAGATACACTGACATCTTGGCAAGCATGAAGAAATAAGCAGTCAAATTAAAGCGTCTGTATCTTTCTGAGACAATAATGGTCTGCCACGCTTTCTAACTGAATCTATTTCGACTGACATCTTGACGTTGGATTCTGCGTTAGATTGCTCATGTTGATTTGACATGTAACTTCCGTCTTGTTCTGCCAAAATATGTAGCTTCATGATAAGGACTTGGTTTCATCCTCAGACTTGTAAAAAAGTCTTCCGCATCTCACTTGCGACTGGGAACTTCCATCAATTACTCCTTTACTTTAATCAAATCCTGAGCCCTGGAATGCACACATTTTCATGAACTGAAGGTCAGTAGATCCAATCATTTGTGTCTGAATTTCAGAAATCAGTGTTGAAATTTTACAAGTGAGTAGTGCCTGTAACTTCCCATTTTATCGCTGCGTCCGTAATTACTGCATTTATATATCTTATTCAGACCAAATTCACAACAATGTAGACGTCTAAATTCGCTACTCAAGGTCAGGTCATACAAATGCATCCAAGCAGATGATCTCCAAAGACTTTGAGAACTACAGGCCAAGAATAATGAGGACGAATTCTCGTAGTGGACTACCCAGGATGGAAAATTGAAAACATTGAAGCTCGGGCTCTGATCCCGGGCTTGATTTAAATGCTTTCAGGAGCCCGGCTGCTCACAGCCACGCGTCATTTGAAAAACATGCAGCACGTGCTGCTTCGACTGACTCATGCTTAGCAACAGACGTCCTCAACCGCTTCCACTGAGAATCCAACTCACAAGCTAATTACAGCGCAGCGATCATGTCGTGTCGAACGAGAAGAGGAAGCAGAAGGAGAAGTGGAAAAAGAAGGAGAAAAGGAAACAGAAAGGAAAATCAACAGTTCTGCATGAACTTCCGGTGTACGTAGGCCTACCTAGTTTGACTGCAACAGGCTTTCCCCGTTGGTACAATTTTTATGATTTCTCGATGTCTTTGTGTATGAGTGAAGACGGTTAGGATAATAAAAGCAAGCCCTGCAGTCATCCCATTCAATGAAATTTAAATTTTGAAATGTGAACATTCCTTTTTCGTTCTTGACTTCAATGTTATTCATCAGAATTTCAAATTCGAACTTACTGGTGGCCACAGGTCTTGGAGGAGGAGGATGCTGGACAGCGAAATCTTCCTTCTGGATGTCTGTAAAAATGAAAACAAATTCGCAAACATTTCGAACAAGACAATCAAATTTCATGAAATGATAATCATATCAAAATATGAAGTGTTCAGTTTGCAGTGGTAAAGAAAAGATACATGAAGCTCAACTCAATGCTTTTCCAAAATCTTTCAATTCTGAACATTGCACGTTTTCTCAATCAATTTACTTCCGCATGCAGTCAAATTCATGAATTTATAAACTAAACTGCTCTTCTACAAATGAGCTTTGCTTTTGGAACACGAAAGAAGATTGATGAAAATATCTTTCCGGTTGCAACCGCTCTTTCATGTCTGCCTGCGGGAATCTTGCAATTTATCCAACGTTTCTCCTGTACAAATCTTCGCAAAGCGGAGGTTAAGTAAATTCCCACATTTAATAAGGATGGTACAATATCAAATATTTGGATAGTTATTTGTTGGTGATAACTTCTTCAACTCATTTTGATCATGAACAACTGCAGACAAGCCATTTTTGCAACTGAGATACCTATACGTGATACACTTTCCTCAAAACACTCTATTTGCACAAACAACTTAAAGTAAATTTCTTGTGATACAATAAGGATGTACGGCACATTCCTGCGCGTCTACTGCCCTATATAAAGTTTTGACAAATGAATTTTCTTACAATTTGCCTCAGGGCAGTCTCTAGCAGCGGTAATTATCTCTATGCGTTCGATCAATCTGAACTAGTAGAATGCTGCACGATGCCAGCACAATTGAAGCTTCCTCTCGATGCTTCTTGTCAACTGTGGGGCAGCAGGAACATTAACTTGAGAAGGAAAATTCGCAATCCTTTCACTTGAATCACTCAAACATTTGAAACAGACATCCGATCGACTTCATCTTCGAGAAACTGTTGCACTGGAGTAGGCATCAGGAACACGTTGTTTCGATAAACCATCGACCAAATCTCACCAGTTATCTAGCATGAGAAATAAGTTTGTTACGATGAAATGTGTCAATCTAATAGACTCGAAACAATCCTCTCATGTCAAATAACTTCTCTTCTTTTAGAAATTTATCATTTGCAGAACATTTTAAATTTCCAAATTGCTGCAAATGAAGATTTTGTGAGAGATTTTTAATGTAGATTTTGTCATAGATCAGAAGATCTGTTCAAAGACATTCTACGATATTTTCCCATGGATTGAAGCAAGTATTTGAACTTCTCGAAATCTTGACCCGGTGTGAAGTCTGGGTCACAGAGGCAGGTCAACACCTCAGAATATTATCCTATATTTCAATGATTCTGCTTTCTATTGCACTATAGAACTAGCAGTCCACAATGCTCATTGGATCCATAATATAACCTGCTACTAAGAATGTTTGATAACCATTGAATTACAAAATCATGAAATTTGCAAGAGTTTTTCAGATGATTCATTTTCGTAATTTATATCTTTATTTTCTGTTTTAGATGTTTGATTCGACACGGAAAATGATTGATTCCTGCATTTCGAATGTTAAAATTTCTTGAAATTTTGCATTAAATGAAAGATTACTTGATCTTGCCACTTTATCTGCCTCTGTAGTTAGAGGGAGCAGATTGTGCAGATAGCGGTCCCGCATTTTCAAATTCTCAGTTTCATCGCTGTGTCTTGATGCACAAGTTATATTTGTTTTGCAAATTGGTGGAGTTAAATTTCTTACAAAATGATACTTAGAATCAACAGCAACTGACGATATTAAGGCAGTCATCATATTGGCCACCGCAGCAATACAAAAAGGTCGTTATGGTGTACAGGGCAAACAGAACCTCCCAAAACGCAAGCATGTACACCTATAGTCTAAGGAATGCATTTGCAGAGTGCAAATAATATCTCACAAACAGCCATAATGCTGAATCTTTTGTATGATTCGATTCTCAACAAGCTTTCATATCTCTTTACATTTGTATATTATATGGGGCGAAGTTTGCGTAAAGGCGGATTACATATTTATCACTCAACGATTACATGCTTCTGGGATTCGAGGATGAACAGGATTTTTTTACTTGTGGGAATCGAAAAGGCAAAGATTGATGTACAGGATTTGTTTACATGTGCGGATCGCAAAAAGCATACTGTATGTATTGATGGGATGACTTCAATGACACAATGAGTTTACATGTAGGCTTTTTACATGAGATTTTCACATGTGTAGTTTACAGTATTATGTTTTATATCCCTTAATCGGTTGCGGAAGTAGTGGCCGATGTATTGTATTTCAAATGAAGAACAAATGAAGAAATGCGGGATTACATGAAGTATTATAGACGGATTAAGAAACTGGCGATAACAAATTCAAGTGAAAAAATAGTATTTTCCATGTGTAGTCTTTGATATAGTGTGTATAGTTTACTTGCTTTCGGTGTAGTAGAGCGTCATTGTAGTCATATTGTTTGCCTCCATTATCCACTTTCCACTTATCCACGATGTGTAGTGTCAGATATAGTGTAGCATTAGTTCACTTGTAATCGGTGTAGTAGCACCATTGTATTTCCATGTTTTAGCTCCACTTTTCCAATTTTTATCCATCGGTCTCCTGTTGTTTTATAATATCCATTTTTAATTTCCTTAACCTATGGTGACCATTGTCCTATTCTATTTCCACTACCAGCATCTGTAGTCGGTACAGTATATTAGACATCTGTTTTAAACATGTATACGGCAGTGTTTGGAATCTATGGTATTAGTATATATTAACAGTAAGAATGAGTAGTGTTACAAGTCTTAAGATTTCCATTTTTACCAGATATTAGTCCAAAGCTGATCAATTTTCATTCGTTGCCACGAGGAAGCTCCATTGAGTTCTTTTAAGAACTGATTAATCTAATGGTTACATCCAGTCATTGCATCTGTAAACTTGCGGATTGGGGAACGTCATTAGTCTGATCAATTTTCATTCGTTGCCACGAGGAAGCTCCATTGAGTTCTTTTAAGTACTGATTAATCTAATGGTTACATCCAGTCATTGCATCTGTAAACTTGCGGATTGGAGAACGTCATTAGTCCTCATTAGGACTACTTTAACCCATTCAAGGCCGCCTATATAAATATAGGCAAATTTTTTATAAAAACGGTGGCAAGTATATCAGAATGTTATAATTAAGAATAATGTATGATGACCAGTTCATTGCAATAACCCTATCTTAGAAATTGAAGCCGTAACGATTTCGTTACGATGGCGTCATATGATGTCAAAATATACAAAAGCATGTTTTTTTCAAATGCAGGTTATGAATTGCTCCAAGCAATTCCTGTCGAAGTAATGAGTCATAGCTTCAGCATGAAAGCTCTCCATCATATTTCAGAGGTATTTGTCGAAACTGTGAATTAGTAAATTTAATCAAAGGCCTGCTTTATGCCACTTGTCGTTGCTGTTTGCTGTGAAGTCGTTATCGTTGAAATGAGAACAAGTTTTGATATTTCGAAATTCATGTCGAGAAATTGATTCTCGTTCTGCATCGACTCCAAATTCATGGAGACGCCTCGGTCATTCGCAATGTCCACATAAATAAAGAACATCAAGAAGTGAACGCATTTGAGATTGTTTAGTATTATGTAGGCCTAAACAATTCTTTTGTTCCGGGTAGTCACTGGCTTCTACCACTGAGGTCGATAAGATCATCAGCATGCGTATCAAGCATCTCATAAAGATTCTTGCCTTGAAATGCATCCAGAGAATGTTTGACCTATCTGCGAAGATGGAAATTACCGATATTTGCCATTATGTTGACTGCTTTTTCTGTTTACTGAAATGATCATTGAATGATCTTTCGTTGCAATCTCACACTGCCTTACGATGTCACTAACCTCCGAGATATCGTTTGAGAGACTTAACTCTGACGCACGTAAACTCATCATCGTCTCAAAACTCTGATGAAGCATTTACTTATGGAGGTTTTGTTGCAACATTCATATACCGTGATCGTCGGCATTAGGCCTATTCCATATTACAGTAACTTCTTTATCCATAGTTTTAGTTAGCGACAGCTTGGGTATTGTCTTCAGATAGCTGCACAGGTTGATGTAATCAAGCTAAGTCTTTATAGATATTTTGAACCAGTTTGGGCCATCTCGAGCCTTTAACGTGCCCTTGTAGGGAGAGACGCATCGTCTACAGCCAAAGAAGTTTTGGATTGAAATTGCTCGAGTCGGAGGACATCTTTGTATTCTATGCCCAGGCGAACTGGCATCCTGCAATGTTTATGATTAAGCTATAAGAGGAAATGCTTGAGATTTGATCTCTCTTTGACTTGCTTCTGTGCACTGTAAACTCCTCGCCACGAAAGCTGCCACGAACTCGCCACGAAACGAATAATTGTTGCCGACTCGTGGCAGGAAACGTGTCGCCACTAGCCGCCACAAAAATCCGCCGAAGATGAGAGACCGCTTCAATCATTGAGATAATCACTTAAAATATTCTACAACATCGACATGCTGCTTGCTGGAAGCAGATTTACATAGTTCTATGGGATTTCGGTGAATATTCCTCGATATTCTAGGATTTGCAATATTTTGTTTAAATGTCGATGTGAATGTGATGAAATGTCTTCCCCAGTGTCGCCACCAGCTCGGCAACACTGGCCACGAATTGAAACAATTGACTGAAATTAGCGAGAAATGAAACAAAAAAATCTTTCAATATTTCTGAGGAGTCTGGTGAGTAGATTGTTCAGCGTAATATCAATTAGGAAGATAAATTGCACCGTTTTGGACATACAGATATTTGTTTTGATGAATATGTTTTTGATCAATTTGAATGGAAGATATTTTAGATTCAATGTAGAATGTTGCGCTGTTCCATATGTGAATCGAATACATTCGGGAGACATGTGTATCTATCTCACGCTAAAAGGTATCTTGACAACAATTGTATTAATCACATGGTCAGGTAAGAAAATCAGTGGTGATAAACATACTAAATTATGGATGATAGAATGTAAAAGTTGATGTAGTCGGATTCATCTATGCATGATTTCATCTAGGCTATATCAATTACTTTATGTTTCCTAATTCTCCTTCTGTAGCTCTTCATGGTCGGGAATGAGACATTTTCAGATATAGTGACTGAAATTCACCGAGTAAATTTATGTTGAAAGTCTAGATTTTCACAGCTGCAGCGTAGGACGTGAACAGTTTCTATATTTACTTTGTCGGCCTTTACATTTAGCTCAGAGCTAAAGTCCTAAGCCTAAATGCTCATTTTTAAATATAATTCTCCACCAAAATATAGTTTGTCTTCAGTGTTACAAATCATCCATGCTATGTTTGCAAGCGTCACTATGGTTTTCATTGATAAATTTGATTTTAGTCAGCTGCTGTTGTAACCTGTTATGCTGTTTCATGAGAACAACTTCAGAAAACGCATTTCCCATGCTTTCTGAAAGCTTCGTTCTCATTGGTTCACTTCAGTGAATTATTGAGCCAGTTAAATAACTTGCATGAAGTCTTTCCTTGTTGCTATCGTTAAGTGGGAGCGTAGTCACTCACAGAGGTAGATTTTGATGCATTACATCGAATAAACTAGTAGCTCCTTTAACATTGCACTTCTTCTTATTAAACTTGAGACTTGTGATTGACCAATGAGAATAAAACGCGGCTGAAAGCGTGGCCAACGCGTTGCTAAAGTTGCATTCGCTGTCCTGCTTTATAAAAAGCTAATGACGGTCAGCTGTAAAATGTGCCAGTAGCCAAAACTCGAAAACTGCCAGTTGCCATAACTTTTTTATTTTTCTATATTTCATTTGGTGTTTTCAGACACAGGAGAAAGTTGGATGTTCTACACGCCTGCACAGTTTCACAGCGATATTCTCTCTTTAACTCTTCTTTAATCCGAATTTATAGGCACGGTCGCTAGCTTTTTGACATTCCAGTGGCCAAAACTTCTTCATTTCAACTCCGATCTACCTGAACTACCCATACAACCTCTCTCCAGTCCCAACCAAGTGACCGGTGTAGTTTCAGTCTAATCGCCCAACTCTAGCCCTGCTCCACCGTCTTTACATCATCCGTTGTCTGCGCGAGACTTTAGGGAAGCATGAGCTGATTGTAGTTTTCCATGCAATAATCACTGCTCTATTCATGTATGCTTCCCCGGTATTCGGTCATCTTTCTAAAACCTTGACTGAGAAGGTTGATCGTTTTTTCAGAAGATCACACCGTTTAATTTGTGGACGTGAGTGTGAATGTGGCAAGTTTGACCTGTTTTCCGACATGTTGGTTCGAAATGGGTTGAATTTTTTGTCTAACTGTGAAACTAACTCCTGCCATCCGTTACATCATTTTGTGCCAAGTCGCTTGAGAATCAGTAATCACTTTTTGATTCCTTTTTCGCGTACTGCTAGACGGGCAAACTCTTTTTTCCCTTGGATTTGTATGGAAGCTAATGAATTTTTGTACAAAATTTAGCCACAATTGTTGTTCTCTTATTGATTACTTTTGTCTTAGTGATTGTCTTACATGATTATTGCATTGAATTGTATTGATGATTTTCATTATTTTAAATATAAACGCATCTCTCTCTCTCTCTCTCTCTCTCTCCAAACTCTGATTTATCTCATTATAGGCCCGGTCACTAACTTTTTGACATGCCAGTAGCCAAAACTTCTTTATTTCAACTCCGATCTACCTGAACTATCCATACAACCTCTCTCCAGTCCTAACCAAGTGACCGGTGTAGTTTCAGTCTAATCGCCCAACTCTAGCCCTGCTCCAAACTCTGATTTCTTTCATTAGGGGAGAGTGGGGTAATCTGGCACCCTAATACTAAATTAGCTCTCATGACCAAACAACGAACTTTTTTACTATTCAAACATAATGACCTCAATATTCAGGGAATTTCCTAACTTTTTTATACTAAAATTTTTTTTTCGATTCGGACAACTTCCTCTTCAAATATTCGTTTCAAAAAAAGTTACAAAAATGCCAATTCACGAAATGTGTGGGGTGATTTGGCACTCTTCTAGTTTGTTCCGCATAACTTGCCCCACGATGTACCGCTATTACTATATTGTGAACTAGGGTGTGTGCCGTTAGTCTCTGGATTGTGTGATTTGTGAAGACTTTTGATGGTGTATTAGTATCTTGCATCTTCATTATGCTACTGTGGCAACTGGCAACTTCGTCTGGATTTGCGATGTTTTAACAAAGTCATGGCTACCGGCACCGTTGCTTCTTGGCATTTTTTCACTAATGTAGGAATTGTCAATAATTGTCTGTATATTTTTGAAATTTTAAGCCTACGAGTATTTAGAACATCTAGCATTATCCGTTTTCTGAAAAAATCTTCGTGAAATATTGAAATCCAAAAAAGTTATGGGTGCTGGCAGTTTTTCGAATTTTGGCTACTGGCACATTTTACAGTTAACCATTAGTAATGTTGCTAGTTATGCTTTTTGAGTGGGATGAGCAATACCTGAAGTGCACATTTACAGTTTGTACTGTTTGTGCACATTTACCTATCACTATCCGAATTTGTGCTCATTGTTATGGCAGTGCCTGTTGCAATATTCTTTTCCTGTTATCTTTCAGCTACAAAATGATCCAAATTACTGAATATGGCTAGAAATATGTATCAGAAATTCGGAATGTGTCTCGACTCGGTGCCTTGCATTGATTCGTCTTCTGAGTTTTTGAGATATGCAGTGATTTTTTCAGCGAAACAGACTTGTTTCACAGCTGTAAGCGACTCCAAAACACAATGCAAAAGAACATCTATTTTGTTTACTATAGCAGATTTCCTCCATCTTTTATTTATTTGTGAGGCAATCAGTATATAGCACCTGCTCAGAGACCCTACTGGAATCTTTACATAGATTACATAGAGCGCGCTGGATAATGCACCAGCTGATTCCCTCGTTTACCAAATTACTAATTGCACATTTACTTGTATGTGATGTGTAGTATAGGCCTAATCTAAAGGAGACATGACACAGATATACTGATATCTATACCCATGCCTGTAGAGGTACAGTACATGCATGTACATCAGACATGTAGCCCATTCGAAAAAGAGTCACTAGCAATAAATTTCACCTTTACATTGATTAACGTGTCAGAAAATACTTGAGTTTTTTCCAAGACTTAGATTTCGCTGTTGAAGACTATTTCTTGTTATAAGGAACGAAGTTATGATATTTAACATTTCTAAATTTATTTTGGGATTCTGGTAATACAGTGCAGGCTGTCAAGTCGCCTCTTATTTTAATTGTTTGGCATTCAGATAAAAAAGCGGTTTGTTTCTTTTCCCAGACATCCTGTTTCTATTCGTTTTTTCTAGACTGCTGTGAACTTTTCCTAATTTTTTCGTATTGAAAGATTCAAATTTCAGAAAACGCCAGCCGAGTTGAGGTAGTCTAATGTTGAGGAAATTACTACGGCAATTGACTTCGGTTGGTTTTGTGACGGGAAAGCCATAGACTATAAATATCAACAAGCATTACAGACTCATAGAATACACTAAGAATGCAATATTCCAATGAAATTGTTCGTTTTCAGTATTCAACAAACATCAGTTTTAAAGAAAATTGATAGTATTCACACCATTTACTTCATTTATATTGTTGCTGTATTTAACATTTGTATATCATATTACGCCAGTGCAACTAAAACGTTACGGTTCAAAAAAATTACGTGCCATGTCATGAATGAATATCCGAGCAAGTATTGATTGCTATTTTCGGTATTTGATGGATAATGAGATCAAGGAAATGACATTGACAGTAAATTACATGTGGACGTTCATACACTGAGCCTTTCAGTATATTAGCAGATTTTAAGTCCATTTTTTGTCTAATTTCGTGATAAAATATAAGCACTAAACAGTGATAAATTTTCAATTGGCGATTGTTTACCTGAAAATAATATTGTAATCAAAATATTGTATCATATGTCGCAAGCTGGAGAAGACAGCAGATTACGAAAAGTGGTGTAACGAAAACGTTACACTGGCGCTAAATGGGTTAATTTGATTTAATAAGCATTATATTCTATTATAAATGGCTGTTGGGATGATTTTCATCATCGTATGAGAATAGTACAATTTATGTAATTGAAACATCTATTTTATGTCACAATTTTTGTGAAATTGTTTTCCATAGTTTGGCAACTTCTTAAACTAAGAAATTGAGCAAGTTTGAGTTTAGAATCGCAAAAATCGTGTGGAACTTCACGTTGAAAATTGGATCCAGTCGGAGCTTTTTTGAATAAATGAATCAATAAAAGTCTGCTTCTCACAACCGCGCAGTGCGGTAGGAAAGTTTCTGCTTCGTAACAATTAGCCACGACAATTCCACGTCTTTCTCTCCATCGAACAAAGATGTATCTAACACTCTAAAGCTGAAAAGTTCTGTTTCAATGATACACACGACTTGGATATGGGAAGTACCTTTCATCCTCCGTGTAGAACGCAGACTTACTATTTCAAGAAATTAAGAAAGTGCTTAGATTTTAGGCTTTTACGAGTATCAATGCACCCGGGAATTTGATAGAAGAAGATGCAAGTAAATCAATACTTACTATGCTGACGCTCCAGCGTTCTTTGCAGAATCTTGCAGTTCTCTTCAATTTCCTTCCGTTTTCCTTCCTCAGCAGTCAGAGATGTCTGCAGACGATCAACTGTTCGCTGCAGATTCTTTCTGTTCTCTTCAATTTCCTTCCGTTTTCCTTCCTCTGCAGTCAGAGATGTCTGCAGACGATCAACTGTCCTCTGCAGATTCTTTCTGTTCTGTTCAAGATCCTTCCGTTTTCCTTCCTTAGCAGTCAGAGATGTCTGCAGACGATCAACTGTCCTCTGCAGATTCTTTCTGTTCTCTTCAATTTCCTTCCGTTTTCCTTCCTCTGCAGTCAGAGATGTCTGCAGACGATCAACTGTCCTCTGCAGATTCCTTCTGTTCTCTTCAATTTCCTTCCGTTTTCCTTTCTCTGCTGTCAGAGATGTCTGCAGACGATCAACTGTCCTCTGCAGATTCTTTCTGTTCTCTTCAATTTCCTTCCGTTTTCCTTCCTTAGCAGTTAGAGATGTCTGCAGACGATCAACTGTCCTCTGCAATTCCTTTTTCTCCGACACTAGAGTTGATAATTTATAATCGGCTTCAACTTTCCATTTTTCTAACCTCTTGATTTCTGATATCAACTTCAAATGCCTCCTCTGTAGATCACTCAATAGATCATCGGCAACTTTATCTGAAATAAATATCAAAACTTTGTGTAAATACGATGCTTTTAGAATGTGTGCTGCTCTTGCCTTAATGAAATAAATGAAGACATGCAGAATAAATGGATTACTTTCAACAATAGATTTAGACATTCAAACAACTGAAAATTCATTCGATTGAATCGATAATTTCCATTCATTTGCAGACAAACAAGATTTCTATGTTTAAAAGATATCTGATCTGAAACATCTCCCACCACTCACATTGTAGTAGGGAAGAAAGTCAAGTTGAAACCCACTTGTCGGCAGTGTAGGGTTTTCGTTATACAGTAATTTTCGGAATCTTCTGTTTTCTCCAGTTTGCGAAAGATGATGCTAAATTTTGATTGCCATCTACTACTGTATTTGTCACATATTTTCAGATAAGCGATCATCAATTCAAAAATTAGCACTTGATGTTGCTTACATTTGATCACGAAATTAGACAAAAACTGAGCATGACATCTGCTTATATACTGGAAGACACTGTGTATGAACGTCAACATGTAATTTACTATCCATGTGATTTACGTGATTTCATAATTCATGAAAAGCAAAAAATAATAATCCATACTTCCTCTGAATTCCATACTTCCATACTAATCTATAATTCCATACTTCCTATTCATTCATGACATGACATGTCATTTTCTTTAACCCCAACGTTTTAGTCACACTGGCGTAATCTGATATACAAATGTCAAATACAACAACAATGTAAATGAATTGTTAATGACGGTGAGTACTGTCAGTTTGCTTCAAAACTAATGTTTTTGTTGAATTCTGAAAATGAACAACTTCGTTGCAATATTATATTATTAGTGTATTCTAAGTGAGTGTATGTAATGCTTGTTGCTATTTGTAGCCTATGGCTTTCCCGTTGCAAAACCAGGCGAAGTCCATTGCCATAGTATTTTCACGAACATTAGACATGCTAGCGCTTGTGCGAATGCAAGTCAAAGTGAGACATCAAATCTTAAACAACTCCACTTGTAATCATAAAGGCTGTAGAGTGCCAGTTTGCATGGGCATCGAAGGCAAAGATGTCCTCAGACTTGAACAATTTTAGCACAAAGCTTAGCAATCTTAGCTTAGGAAGCACGCAGCAGTAGACACTGCGTCCCTCCCAACAAGGCCTCGTCAGCAGCTAGAAATGGTCCAAACTACATGTAGTTTAAGATATCTAGAAAGGCTAAACTTGGCTATATCAACTTGTGTCGATATAGCTTGTTCTAAGGTTTCTGAAGATAATGTCGAAGCAGTTGCGAACTTTGGATCACGCGGTCACTGAAATATGCAGTAATGAGTACTGAGAATATGACTGTTACCAACACCTCCTGAAGCAAATGTTTTGTAAGATTTGGAATAGGTTGATGATGAGTAAAAAAGGAAGTCTCAGAGGTTAGTGATATGGCAGGGCAGTGTGAGATTCTAACGAGGGATGACATGAATGATCATTTCAGTGAACAGAAGAAGCAGTCAATAAAATGGCAAATGTCGGTGATTCTCATCTTCACAAGTAGGAGAACCATTCTCTGGATGCATTTCAAGCTGAGAATCCTATTGAGATACTTGATACGGATGCTGATGGTTTTATCGATCTTTTAATAGCAGAAACCAATGACTACATGGGACAAAAGAATTGTTTAGGCCTACATAATGCTGAACAATCTTAAATGCGTTCATTTCTTGGTGTTCTTTATTTGAGTGGATATCACGAATTACCGAGATGTCTCCAACTCTAGCGTGACTTTGGAGTCGATGCAGCAAGAGAATCCATTTCTCGACAGGAACTTCGAAATACAAAAACTTATTTTCATTTCAACGACTTCGCAGCAAACAGCAATGGGAAGCTGTATAAAAAGGCCTTCGATCAAATTTGTTAATTGACAGTCTCCACATCTACCAGCACCTCTGAAATGTGATGGAAAGCTTCCTGGATGAAGCTATGGCTCATTACTTCGACAGGAATTGTTTGGACCAATTCAAAAGTTACATTTGAAAGAAACATATTTTTGTATATTTTGCCATCATATAACGCCATCGTAACGAACTCGTTACGGCTTAATTTTCTATGAAATGGTTATTGTAGTGAACCGGTCATCACAGATTATTCTTAATTATAGCTATCTAAAATAATTACCACCAATATTATAGAAAATTTGCCGATGTTTACATAGGCGGCCTCAAATGGTAAAATCATTTGAAATCAATTCCCTTGAAAACAGTTCTTTAACGCTCTCCGCACTGGGCTCTGGAACGCATCAAGGTCCAGCGGCTGCTTCATTTCCAAAGTATTCCTCAGAATTCCATGAAAACCATCGTGTAAAACATTTTCCTGTCATTTTGCTAAAAATCCTCTTCATAATGATTGCTAATTAAGATGATGAAATGGTTGCATGTTCTGACAAGTCACTTTTTAGTACAAAACTATTGATAACATCGATTTGTTCATGGAATACAACTCAGATATCTATGAATATGAAATATGGAAGATTTTCTCTCAAACAGTAGCTGTTCCTGAGAGAAGCTGCCTTGGCTAGAAAGTATTAAAAAGAAAAATGGAAATCAAGTAACTGATGATAATTCAATGAAGGATTGATTTCATCTCTAAACTTTGACAATTGTGTCGTTGAATGCTCAGTTTAGAGCTCTGTTAACCCTGAAGATGGCCGCGGTCTGTAGTTGAATTTAAACGGCTACAAGTCATTGAATTATGGTCAGTTAGCCCCCTACTTGCATTTCGTCTTTTTATACTTCTAAACTGCTTCGATATCACACGAAATGATATTCTGTATGTCAAAATATGTTCAAATGAGATTATATAGACGAAAAGTGATTTGAAGAAATGTTATCATAAATACTACTTAAATGTGCCTTCCAAAATCTGGAATAATTAGTCATTTCAACGATATTCAAAATTTCAGAGCTTTATTCGATGACTATGGTTATTGGAAGATATCAGACAAGTAGTTTGAACGAATTGCAAACTTCAGCCTTTGAAGAAAAACTATTCAAAATGAGGCGCAAATTTGACCTTTCAGTTGACCAAATCCCATGATTGTCTGGGAAAGCTTTGAGAACACGCTAAAACTAAACGTCAGAAAACCCTAGGTTCCGCGGAGTAGTTCTCAAGATTCTACAACAAAACTTCAGCTGGTCGAGCTGCTCCTCCGCGCATGGAGGGCGAAATACCAGCATTTGTAATTCGAACATTTTGCGGATAACTCACCTTCTGCTGTTGGATTCTCTTCCGCCTTCAATGTCAGCGATCTCATACCGCAGCAGTCGATGTTGAGGAGAGGACAATCCTCTCCCGTGTTCTGGATGCGTCTGCTGCATCCATGACATATGTAGACCATTCTTGATAGTTCCCTCCTGCTGATTCCGGACTCTTCCGCTAGAAAAGCTGTTAAATCGTGGAAGTTGAACTCCATTTTTCCTCCGCTTATGCTCCTCTGGTAGCTTTGATCACCGATGGTGACCTTCAGCTCAGGTCTGCAGATCTTCAACATCCGCGTGAAGTCCAGTGGGTTGTCTGAGGGAAGGAATTTTTCTTTAGACTTCAAGAACAAGTCCTTGTTCTCCCAAAGTCTCAGTTCGTGCTTCAACTGGCCCGCAAATGATCCATCCGGCATTGTTATCACATTTTGACAAGTGTCGGACATTTCGACAGTAATTTTCCTCTCCGCAGTGATCACTGCATTCTCAGGAATCTGTAGTTGTCTGAGAGTTTTGTTGCGCGATAAAGCCCTCCCATTGTAGAGGAAATGCAATTGTGATGAATTGGGCACGATATTTCTCAATCTCTGGAAGGGTCTTACTGAGAACCGTTTGTGCCGACCATTTATGATAATTGAAATGTTCCGGGTCGCTGTCGGAGTCGGATCATCCGATAGTTCAACCGCAAGAAGTACCACCTTCGATCCTTCGAACGACTCGCCTATCTCTCTCAGTGTGAAGTCTATGTCATATTGATCGCGTTTATCTTCTGATTTAAATATGTAATACCCAAAGGCACCAAAATGACGCTGCCATGCCTGCAATACTTTGTAGAGCGGTGTGTCAGGTGAAAATAGAAACATCATATTAAATGCCTCATTTTCGGCAGATATGACGATTTTCCAGGACTCTGAAAGGAAAGGAATAAAGCTCATCAACAGCACTGAATGAACACTTCAAAACTGCATTGATGATTCGCATTTAGAAAAGTATATGAAGCACATTCATCAGATTGACAATTGGAGGATTGGCCATCGATTGTTATTAATCATTGACAGTTAGAAATCCAAGTTGAAAAGTTCGATATGTTTAATTGCCAATCAACTTGGTTTCTTAATATTGACCCGATCTGTATCCGTGATGAAGGGAATGATATCTGGTCACTAGTGAGCATGTGATATTTTCATTTTTAAGAACATTTATGCATCTTTATTCTCCATTTTGTAGATCTTTTCTACTTATCACTTTGATAAGAGCTATACCAGTTTAATTGTTGAACTGATAAAGTGAACATTTCTTTAAAACCATCATCGTCTGCACAAAACTATTGAATAGTTTCAATTTCAATTATTCTAAAAAGATGCTGCTCAAAGAGAATTTGGAACTACTACGTTGGTTTCATCACAAAATATTGTAGAGGAGGGTGGGGCACATTGAACCACCAGCCTTTTCTCCCAGCCTATAAACAGAGGAAACTTTATGCTTTAAGGTGTTGTTTAAGTAAGCATGATTCATCTGATAATTTCTTTTGTTTTCACAATAAACTTTCTGATCTCAATAAAATCCACGCACAATTTTACAAACGTTTCTATCATTTGAATAGCACGACAGCAAACCATTGCCTGAATGGCGAATTTGGTCTGTTACCATTTGAATATCACTTTTATAAAGCAGCAATCAATTATTGGATTAAAATAGTTTTTTGTGATAGCAATAATATCAAAAAATGTGTTACAACCACATAAAAGAAAACTTAGTTGAAATGAAATATTCCTATACCTGGTGTTGGCGTATACAAAAACTCCTGAAACAGTTGAATTTATTATATCTTTGGCAAAACCAAAAAAATTTACAGATAAGTGAGAGAAAATGCAAGTCCATTGTCAAAACGCGATTAATAGAGCACTTTAGAAATGAATGGTTGGAGAGTGCTGTGAAGAGTCAAACCGGCAATGACTTTTTAGAATTAACGCAATTTGATTGTTAGCTGAAGAACTGATTAACCTTCAATTTCAATCAGAAAGATGTCATAACTTTGCTAATATTTAGATGTGGAAACCATGATTTAATGGTAAGAATAGGCAGTTATAAAAATAGATTTGCTTATGAAGATCGAATCTGCAATTTATGCGATGAGCAAAAGGTGGAAACAATATTTCATTTCATTTGTGAATGCACCTTATACAATGATATCAGAACACGTTTCATACCATTCGGTATTGATGCCTCTAAATACGATTTCTATGACATGATACAGAAGCTAGATGTAGGTAATCTATTTAAGTTAACGAAAAACATCAGAATGGCCAATGACATCAGAACAATAAAGAAATCGGAAGGGTACTTGTCAGGTGATTAATATTCACATGCAATAATAAAATAGCCACTATGTGAGAAAATCTCTATTTGCTGGACAACGTTTCGGGAGTCACCTGCTCCCTTCCTCAGGTCACAAGAAATGAATGATGACAAAATCAGCGGCGAATACAATAAAGACTGCGATAAATTTTATGTCGGTGAAACAGGTCGATCTGTTATTACTCGTATCAATGAACACAGAGAGCTGTCAGATATTTTGATGAAAATAATGCTTTGGCCCAACATTGTATGCAAACAGGTCATTCTATTGATTTTAATGGGCATGACGTTTTGTCTTATTGTAGTGATTTTAGAACCAGACGTGTGGTTGAATCTTCATTTATTAAGGTTAACCAATCAAAAGTGTTCAACAGTAACTCAGGCTTTCATCAACCGGACTTGGTAACCGCTTCGCGAGTTGTAAATTGTATTCGCCGCTGATTTTGTCATCATTCATTTCTTGTGACCTGAGGAAGGGAGCAGGTGACTCCCGAAACGTTGTCCAGCAAATAGAGATTTTCTCACATAGTGGCTATTTTATTATTACAATTATCCGACGAACATTTTCGGTTACCTGGATTATATTCACATGCATTGTATTGAGAAAGATTATCGACGATCAGTCTAAATCATTTTCGTGCTGAACGAGGCGGTCCGGAGCAACGTGCAATTTTGCAAGATTAAAAACGAGTGATTTTCTTCTGAATTACAGGTAAGTTGAATTTGATAGTCATTTATTTATTTCAAAATATATAATGATGATAAACAAGACCCTTTTTTCCGCTCCGGACCTCATGATCAATAAATAATTATGATTATACTTAGCAAATCGAATAGGAAAGGAATTTACCAATCTTGATACTTAAATATAACACTAACTTCATTTTGCCGTTTATGCTATCCAACTAATATCTCGTGACTATTATTAGATATTGAAACATCAAATGATGAATGATATACATTTGCAGATCCTCTCCTTCCAGCGTGACTCATTATTTTATTCCATCTCAGCTACCCTTTCATTGTCTCATTCTCGAAATTGTAAATAGATATCATCACAAATTGTCATGTTCATCATAATCTGTATTCATCCATAATTTTGTAATCGTCATAATAATCAACGTATTTTCATTTTTGAAAAATAAACGTTTCTGATTCCTGACTTATAATTTAAATTGTTCATGCGCTCCATCATTATTTTCACAGGTTTTCTCAAAATCTCAATGAAAACGTAGATTTTCAGAAAATCAGAACTTTTGTTTTAATACAACCAACAACTTGTTTATATTTTCATTAGATAACATTTTGTCAACTATTCTTTGTCAGTTTCATTAATCTATTACAGTGTAGTTAAAAACTATTTGAGTGCGTCCTTATTTGCACACGAGCACGTTTTGAACAGTTAAAGATGTGGGGCACATTGAGCCGCCCAAGATGGGGCACTTTGAACATGATTCATAGCGCTGATTCACATCACCATGGTGATCAGTGATCAGATGTCAATGAAAATGATGTGACTTTGAAATATTGAATACACTGGAACCTCCCCTGCTGCTGATAACAAATTGAATTGTTAATGTTTCTTGTTTTGGTATTTGGTGATTTCTCAGCTTTTCTTAGGCCTACTCGTGTCTTACATGTCTTACATGTAATGCGCAATGCATACAGGCATGCTTTAATTAATGATCACGATAATAAATACAATATTGTGTATCATTACATCAGCACTAATGCTCGTACGAATGCTCCTCTATCATGAGGAATGTTATTAATCTGACAGAAGTTAAATGAATTGGACACTATTATATCTGATAAATTGATAAGCAATGAAATCGAATGTGTATGAGCACGGTTTCCTCTATGTTCAAGAAATGAACCTTATTCAGTAGAATTATCATTATTCGAAGGTCAGCGACATAACTAACCATTGAAGATGAGATCACAAAATCGCCAGCAGAATGCTGGAATATCGTGCTACCCCGGATCACTTGCAATAGATGATGAAGATCAAATTGATTTTTATCCCATCTTGGAATCCTGCATTTCATTTTGTGTTCATATCCCACTTTGTACTTTGACAAGAGCTGTGACAACCAAAATAGAAGTGAATATTCAACAGTCTGAAGGCAGCATAAGATCCAAAGTGATTCGTTTTTCAATCTGAAATGATCCAAGAAGCAATCATTCTCTCTTCATCCATGGTTTCTTCACATCTCGTCTGAACATTTTCTTCCACGTGAATCTTCTTAACCCTATAGCATCATTCTTCTCCTCATGGCAACATTGGCACTACACAAACGGATTTCTCCAATCTTCATGACATTTTGTATTTTTGTAAGTCTAACTAAAGCCTATACTTGACTTTGAAGGATTATTTTTTCTTTGTGGAAATGAAGGACATGGAGAACGACGATATCGAACTCTGTCAAATCAATGAAGGCAAGACAAAACGCTTTTCCAATACAACATTTACTTGTGGATTATCCAAGTCTGAAAAATATTGAATGAAAAATGCTGTAATCACCTATAACTCTGCATAACAGTAAGTGGCATGTCTAGGTCTACATGTGTGATTGCAAAGTTGTTTTCCAACAGAAATTGCGTGGTTTCTATCGATGACAAATATTGGCAAAAAGTGATTAATATATTCATATGTGGATAGTTTCAGTCGACTTTACTTTTCCGGTTATTTGACGGCCAGTGTCGAGTGCGGACATTCTCAACAAAGAGCATTCATTGAATGAAGAGGCTAAACATTTCAAGCTGTTTAAATTTCTAAAAATGTACTTCCGTTCCGTAGTCTCCTTGGGCATCATAAGAAGCAGAGGGTCCTCAAACTTAATGTTATTGAACGGAGAATGGTAATGAACACATAACAAAACGATGTTACGTGCTCTATACCCTCCAATTTCAATCATTTGTTTTTGATATTTGAACAACTGAAGTTTCTGTATTTTCTATCAACACACTCATGCAGAATTCTCCTGATAATTTAGAAGTTACATTTCAAATATTTTAGTTTTCACGAGAATCTTTGGAAAATGCTTCAATTGTGGAATTGTAATCTTAAAACTGCATTTTGTAGTTAACGAGGTCAGCAAATTATGCGAGTTTGAATGAAATTTATTGCTATAAGTGCACGCTTTTGATATGTGACGAAAAACTTTCTTAATCGTGAATTTTTGGTAGAGTAGCAAATTTTTAGTAGTAATTTAGTACAGCACGTAACCGCAAGCAAACGACTTGGATATTCGGGAATAAGAGGGGATAATTATTCGTCATTAAATTAAAGCTTGATAGAAGCTCGTCATCGCATCTATGCAATTGAGCCCCCAAATGAAATAACAGCACAAAATAATGGATAATAAGGATGTATGGCCATATCCTTCCGCACATTTATCTCTGAGTACCAATGTCATTTCTTGGCATGGAATTTGAATATGGTGATAAATATTGTTTGGAAGTACAAAGAAGATATTGCCTGTCATAATCAGTAATAGATCAGTAAGATCAGTAATCAGATCAGTAATAAAATGTCGTGTGAAAGATGTGACAGCTGATTTATATAATTCTTCAGTAGTAGCACTAAAATCACATATCAAAAACAAAATGCCGCCGTGACCAGGCTTCAAAGATTCTTGGATCGGGAATGTCACGGCGAATATTTGAGAAGAAGTAGAAGATGCTGTCCTCTATGTTTCTCCACACAACAATCTGTGACATCAAATCCTCCTAAACTTTCATTTGTTCAGGATATTCTCGGTCCTAATGTCATTACTTAAACTCGCTAGCTTCATGATAGACTGCTCTGAAACATGAATTGCTGTGTTGAGTAGAGCACGCAACAAATTCTATACAGTTCTCCTTTTGGTAGAAGGATTTCTGTAGGAAAAAAGGACTTTGAGACTGTTTCAATGAATCGAAGTTGAATAATACATCTTACAATGATTGTAATAGGACTCTCAGGTGTGCAAGACAGATATTTGAGATGGTAGATGGCACAACATTTTGCAATGGACAACTTTTTCGTTTGTCAACTTAAATCGGCTCTGAATTGATGCCATTCAATATTTTTCAACTGCAATATTCTTACCATCGCATACTGCATTTTGTCGTTGAAAATGCATGCAGAACACGTAACTAAAAGATGGACATTGTACTTTTAGCGAAATTGTATACAATACCCACAATCAATGCCACACTTGTGCTGCTGAGAGTTCATACAAATGATCATTGAGTACAGAAAACCATTGAAAAGCTCATGACAATCTGCTTGTGCAATTCTATTCGAAAATTTCATTTTGGAGCGCACCTAATTTATGCATTGTCAGCTTTGAATCCAGTTTTCTGTTTCATCATGATGAATCAAGTTATAAATACATTTGTTCAATAAAGTATAAAATGTTTCCTGTCGAAAATTACGAAATAGAATATTCTTCCATTAAATTAAGTTTTTATACTCCCTGATGATGATATTGACCGGTGTTCAATGAAATAAATATCGGAGATTAACACAATTTGTATAATTTGTAAATGTTTTATATTTTCTATCGAAATAAACACTTAACCTATTCCCAGATTTTCTAATTCTTTTATAATGCACGGTCAAGGCATTTTTACATGATTACATTAAGTGCTTGCGTCTCACTGGGGAAAGGAACGATGTGGATTTTCGCTTAATTGCAGTGATTCAGAGTAATGATTCCTCAACAGTTCTGGGGCTGTGACGCCTTTCTCTAATGAGACGTGAGACATCATCGCTATGACTGAATGTGACCATCATCCTTCTGCAACTCTCTTTCATGTTTCCTTATAAAAGTCTTCCATCTGCTTGTATTGTGAGACTTCAGTAAAGCAATTAGTATTCAATTCAAATGATTGAATCAATTTTTACTACAAATACCTTTCAGAGTGAAAACAGGCCAGGATCGGGCAGGGTCGTCGATTTTACAGTTTTCCACGGCGGCGTGTCAACGCGTTTTAATTTGATGCTCAACCAAGCACACGTTATGTTCTTCCTATGAGACAATTCCACGATAAGCTACGTGAACATTTCAAATTCTTTCAAATTGTTTGAAGCTCAACATGAACATAGGCATGATGCCCTGAAAAACTTGGAACTTGCTTTAATTAATCAATGGTGTCTTACTGTTGATCCATTTCACTGTTCTTATTTAGATAAAATGACGCGGCTCTCATAGAACTACTCCTTAGGACTCTTTCCATGAAAGTGAGATGAATATATCATCTCATCGTGAAATTGAGATCTTTGTATTTTTGCAGAAAGAAACCGCATGTCAATTACTCGCCTACACTGCAATCTGCCACCTCCTAAAATAGAGGAAAATGCATCCTAAAACGTCACACACACAGACATTTTGGGATGCTACACTGAATTAGAATGCTGACCTGCCAAGAATAACCCAAAGACGCACTAACTAGTGCGCCAGCCTCATGAGGCGCTTTGCTATAGGATTTTTCGTAGTTGCGAATAGTGTTTTAGGAGGTGAATCAGCTGGCTTTAGGAGGTGGTAGTTTACAGCGTAGAGAAGAAATTTCAGCCGTTCAAGCTTGAGTATCTTCAACATTTTCAAAACTGAAGTCTTTGAGGAGAGCCGATTAAGATCAGGAGAGCACAAACCAATTGTATTATTAGTTTAATGCCCGATCGATCAATTTTCACATTCCTTGCCATCATTGGAACACGATATTCTGTTACAAGAAGGTCGGTACACAATAGATTTCATTTTTTCAGTTAAAAATATTCGAAGATACTTCACCAGAATAAGAAAAATCTCTACGGTAGACCGGGAAGCTTGTCAAATATATTGCACTTTGGTCTCAGTTTTCGTTGATACAAGAACCTTCTCGATTAAATCCGAACTTAAGTCATTTCATCGTCTCAGCCAAATTTTTCAGGAACCTAATTTCTGTCGTATCCAAGATGTAGGAGTTGAATTAACATTGGCGTCTTTCACGACACACCGGACCGAGTCATGAGATTTGAAAATATGTACTTTTACGAATGTTTAGGAAAGGCAAAAACAAACTTACCGCTAGCGGTTGCCATCCTTTCAGATAAGATTCAGATAAGAATCAGATAAACAAATTCTGTAAAGGAAGAAAAGGAATAGTTCATTTGAAAGGAAACTCCGTAGAACATCATGAGACATTCAAATAGATTCAAATAGCATTCAAATTCTTTGATAGTATCAATTGCTTTTCAAGAAATCACCAGCTCATGCTACAATATCATTAAAATGTTTCTGAGATGGAGAGGATGGTAATTTTAAACAACCAGCGCGCTGCAGCGGCTTCATTCGATTCAGGAGAGCCTGACTTAATGCATTACAAATATTCAAGGACTGCATTTTACGGACAAGGTGACGAGGATACGAAACAGAAAAACTTCTCATCGTAATTGTAAATTTTCTGTTAAAAGGTTGAAATCACAAACATTTTCATTAGCAATTAAGATCTCTTGAATAATTGAATATCTTGAATATTTCTTACAAAATAAAGAAAGATGCAATATCTGAATGAGAATTGAACTGCACAGAAAACTGCTACTCACGTAAATTCTTCACAATGTGGAAGTGTTGATCGTCGAGTGACTTTCTATCGTCTGATCAGCGCAGTTAAATGTTTGTCTTATATTCAGGACGTCAATTGAATAGTTAGAAAGAGGCCACGTCCGCAGTTTTGTTGAACTTCAATTGGCGTTGCTATTGACAATCAGACAGACATAATGGTCTGCAGAATGCGCGAGGGAGAGATGGTTGCTGGGTGTGAGTGAAAATACAAAATGACTTGTCAAGCATGAAGAAAATGATGACATGATCATTGCAAAGATTCCAAATGAACGGAGGACAGCATCTGATGCATTTATCTCCTCTCCAACATAATAGAGAATACAATCACATGGGCCTACATTGAATGACTGTACTGAATTATAGTGGATTTGATCTTCTACAATCCACAACTTAAACGTAATGCGTCTGTCATTTCGATCAGAAAAAGCTGCTTGAAACCAAATGTGTTGCTGAATTGCATGATCATTGAAAATATTTTTGTACTTGCACGTACATGAGTTATGCAACGCATGATGGACTACACACGTCCAATGTACATCTTAATCTGCCAAATAATCTTTTGAAGTTCTGCTGCTGTACGCTGCAAATCGTATCCACAAGGCTGTCTGCCAATTCTTCTTCATACTCTCTTTAAATGAAGTTCTTGATAGAATGCACTGCTGTCCTTTATCACTGAAAAGTAGTGTATGAGAATTTTCTTTTTAAAATTTAGTTAGATTTTACAGACTTCATCTAATTGCTATTCATCCATTTAAATAATTTTTTCCAGATCTTCAAAACTTCGAATGCAAAGTTAATTTCATAGGACTGATGAGAATTAACATTTGTAGCCCGATCAGCTGTTAAATGGTAAACAACCTGTTTTCATGGATTAGTATTCACAAATAAATTGCTTGGATTTGTGATCAATTGCCATTTTCATTGTCTTTTTCGGAAACTGTGTGACGCATCGCACATAAGGCTGTGATGTCTTGTTCATCTCCTGCTACAATTTCGCTAATGAGTCAAAGATTCACTACCCAGGGTGGACGACGAGGACGTATTGCAGCTCCCACCGATTTTGGGGGAATTTCGCCCCCCCTTACTCCCAAACTTGTACCAATTTTGCCAAACCACACATCAATCGAATAGGCATTGAAATCGATTCAGAAACATAGCATCAATTTTATTTTTGAGGTCATCCCTGGCTTGAGGTCAAGGTCAAAGGTCAAAAAACGCCAATTTTCAACAAATTTCCATTTCATCACCAATTGAAAAGGAAAATGACAGCAAAAACTAACAAACTATACACCAATCGAAAGATATGGTCAAGGTGGCTAATAAAACGATGATTTTCAGTCGCTCTAAGACTGCATCAATGTATTAGATGAAGTTAAGGGTCAAATAAATCAAACTTTTAGTTCAGCTCAAATATCACTAAAATCGCACATTTTAGTTACTTAGTTTCTGCAGGTGACTTTTATCGAGACACTGAGGCCAAAAGCAATATGGTCGTCCTGAAACATTTCAATAACTGCTGATCAGCTGCAGAACTAAAAAGTAGAAAAATAATAAGAAACCACATTTGAAATTTGAATCTCCCAGTGGGTCGAGGGTTAAAATTGAAAGATATGCTGAAACCACGGAGATGAAGGTCAACATCTCGCATTGAAAATTCATTCCTTATCAATTTTGGAGGAATATACTCGAATACATCTACAAATTTCTGATGAATCTGTCAAACTTTGGCACATACCGGTTGGTCCAAAAGTCTTGCCTGGTAATCAAATTTGCAGAAAAGATTGTAATGATCTTTTAAACAATGTAATCGCCGTGAATCAGTGAGATATTATGAAGAATCAGGTGCAAACTGTGAAAATGTTCATGCATCTAATCATTTAAGCGAATTGTCACCCTGATTGTGACACAAAATCACGCGACATTGAATTGAGACATTCGAGGATGACTTTCTTGTATTTCTTGAAAAACTTTTGCAATCAATTCTCTCCGGTTAGCTACGTGCTTTTCATCACAAGCAAAAACTTTAAATCTGAGACAAGTCCAAAACCAAAAACTGCATAGAGTTAGATCAAGCGGTCGTAGCGGTCATCAAGGACTCCACGGCTAGCCATTCAACGGCCAGGCAATTGCTTGTTCAAAATCTTTCTTGCACTGACATTACAGCGCACTGCAGCGCCATCTTGGTGATGGAATAGATATCCTTGTCGTCGATTGTATGAACAACTTTGGTCTGAAAAATGTTGCAGAAACGTTCTCAGCGGATTCCCTCAAATGATATACAATTTGACGTGAATATCCAACGTTAATTCATCTAAGATTTGAGACTTTCAGGCAGGTCCGTTCCGGCGACCGACAGCCTCCAGGTAGAAAGCCGGAGCATTTT
The DNA here is from genome assembly GCA_907163375.1 of Prostheceraeus crozeri. NCBI lineage: Eukaryota > Metazoa > Platyhelminthes > Polycladida > Euryleptidae > Prostheceraeus > Prostheceraeus crozeri. The sequence continues at coordinate 82,590 of CAJQUW010015443.1, forward strand.
AATTATCGTTGCGTAGCAGTTCATTAGGCTGAGCACATACCGATACCTGTTATACAAATTGTGCCGAAGAATGTTGCAAAATGATTGTATTTTCTTTCTGCTATACGAAATCGTTGTTGTTCTTGGTATTAGCCGTAACGTTAATTGATTACACGTCACAATTTTCAAGTTTTATCACTCGCTCGATGTTTACGAAACATCAGATTCATTTATTGAACATCTACGGAATAACTAATGAATTATAGAAGATGAAATATCTAAGAAGTGAAATAATGGCTAAGTTAAATTGGCGTAACTGAGTGTTCAAAGACATTTTTAAAGACGTGCTCGAAATATGATGTGAAAAGTGCGAGAGATATCACTGAGTGATAGCACAACACCACTGAGAAGTCCTACTTCACCCCTGGGATGAGGGATTGGTCCCTGGATACTCAGTTAGAATACAGGATACAGCTGTGCTGTGATCATGACCTTCGTGGGATTGTTCTGTACACTGCAGCTACAGTGAACGGCAAAACAAGTGCTGCGGATTTTCCACAAACCAGAAGAATTTTGCACAGTCCCATGCTATTGCGACGGTGGTGAGACTGCACTTAGGAACAAGAGAAGATCGCTGACGATGCAACACTCGAAGCTGTCAACAATATAATTGTCGGGGGGAACAATAGAAGTGGGCACTGGAATAATTAATGAATTATAGAAGATGAAATATCTAAGAAGTGAAATAATGGTTAAGTTAAAGTGGCATAACTGAGTGTTCAAAGACGTTTTTCAATCGAAGAAATATCTTGTTTGGTGATTTGCTCATTGTTGAATAAAGTAGGAATAGCCGACCTGTACCGCACAGAAATACAGGCCGGCAGCCGCCTTTCATCTCTGTCGCAACGTCAAACAGGAAGGAAGCTCATTTATCTGAAGACAAGAACTTTTGATAAAATGCAGAATCGTCGTGCAGCATGAATTAGATGTTTTGTTGTCATCGGTCAGGTTCCTTTCAATTGGTTTTGAAAAATAAAAAAATTAAAAAAGACAAAAAATGCAGAGAAGGAAATTATGCTCAATATTTGTATTTTATGTCGCATGTATTTTATATGCATCGTAGAAATTGTGGCTTTCAACATTAAATAGAGGGTTAGCATGACTTCACACAAAAGAAAGAGTCTCTTTTCGTCACCGTTGAACAGCATTTGGGAGCAGACAGTGGATAATATTGATGCATGCGGATGATAACCTTCCATTTTGAGAAGTTCCATAGTCCGGCTTATTATTACCATTTCAACTTTAGACAACATTGCTACACAGAGATTTCAATGCTCTCCAATGCATTCGATATCTAGAAACGATCATTACCGACTTTCATGCAGATTCTACTACCTTTGAACCACTCAGTATATTTGCAAATAAGTCAGAAATCTGCCAATAAAATCTTCTGCAGATAGTTCGTTTATAGCATTGGCAAATTCGGACTCACAGTGTAGTCGTGTCCCTTATTGATTCGTGGAAACTAAGTATTGCTTCGAATTCCAGCCTTGATTGATAACACTGTCAAGCAAAGATTTTGTTCATCTGCATTTTTCTACAGTTCTTATACTATTCGAATGTCCTGATCACGAATATAGTGTTCATTTTATCATTCCATCTTTATTTAAGCAATTATACTAGATTTAAGATATTTTTGCTATTTTTTAAATAACACGCATCTCACTTCTCATAATGTAACATCTTCAAGTTTTAAACGGAAAGATATTCATCTCTTATGTTCAAATCTATGATAGATTACTTAAAGCATACTTTGTTCATAGTGTCAGTAGTTTGTGGTGATTCAATCCAGAACAGGTTGGCTCTACGTGCAAGAAGGACCTGTATTAAATAGGTTGAAGTGCAGCAGTTCGATGTTAGTGTCACACATTGTCGTCTCGAATCACATGACGCATTAGATGAAAAGGTGAGATCAAAAGTTGAAGGAAAATAGAATGTCTTATTTCGAAATGTTTCATCTCAGACTGGCATGATGACTGCACGATGTCCAGCTATTGGCTGTGCTTCTGAAAAATGGAAATATACCATGACTACCAGGATCATATCCAACAGATGTGAAAAATAGACTTATATCACCGTCAAAACAATCTTGGAGCTACTTCACTGCAGGGGACATCAATGGAATGTGCTGCAGACTTGAAAATGCTGACGACTATAATGGATATAAAAAATGGATTTTCCAAAAATCATTACATGTTGTGTATGTGAGACAGTCGCAAGAGAGGCGATCATTCAAAATGAACATGACCTCAGCGCAGCAATTTTACTTCCGGAGAACAACATGTAATTGATCAACCCAACATTTTAAATGACTTTTCAACCTTCATACTGTACTCTTCTTGCAGTCTCACGCATAGAAAAACCATTTTCCAAAAACCACATGACTCTTCCGCCACCAAATTCAGACAGCTTGCGCCTGGATGACATATTTCATTCACACTAAAGAAAGTTGCATAAACGCAGCTACCATCAGAGATCTGAACACTTTTCACGAAAACTATTGACCATCAATGCCATTGTCATGTCATATGTCTTTATGACGTTTTTGCCATTGTGTGTTTATTGACACTGATTTATTCATTCATATGTGGCATTTATTTCTGAAAATACTTGGTTTCTGAAGGTGACCGTTAACTTTTTTTGAGTAGTAGAGTTAATCGAATCATTGAATCCAGATAGTCGGACTGGATTCTTCCCACGTTTCCTAGCTTGTCTGATGTTGCATAGTCAAGTGAACTAGAAAATTCAATGACAACAATTGGAAGATATGCATGGACATCATTATTCAAGGGTTTCTTGGAAATCATAAAGACGACCATTATGAGAACTTGATTGAGAGCTTATTGTGATGTTTTACGAACAGTTGAGTTGAAACATGCCAATCAAATTGCATTGCCTTCACACTTATTTAGACGGAATGTTTGATCGAATGCTGGAGCTTTCAGTGAAAAACACGGAGCGTTCACCAATACATCTAACACAGGCAGCAACGATACAATGGTCAGAGGGAAACATCGATGATGGTGATTATATTTCGTCTCTTCTCCGAAATGATGAAAATGATTTCAAATTAAAACAATTTCCATAGCTCACTATTGACTTCAGTTTAGCAGCAATATTCCAGATCCCGTCTATGCTTCATTTTTGTTATTCTAATTAATTACAATCTGCATTTGTATTCACATTTATCAATAGATAAAGTGCCTAATTTAATCTTAAGCACGATTACGATAAATATAAAATCGAGAGATTCTAAACATATTACATTAAGCAAGTTGTTGGACAAAATTTGGGGTCAAAACCCAAAACCCAAGCCTAAGTTTAAATAGATGAATCAATTCAATTAAACGAAGTGCATTCTTTGTATTTTGTGCTGCCATAAAGATACTTCTGTGGGCCAAAATTCCTATTGGGCCCATGAGAAATGTCGTGTTAGTGAGAAACGATTTATTATTACAATAATTGTAATTAGTCGTTTAAGTACATGTATTACGTCATAAGGTTTTGTTTTAATCTAACCTACACTGATATACTGACTAATTGAAGATCTTTGATTTAATTATGATTGAGTTACACATTGCTCATAGCAAAGCAATTGTTTTCATTTTATCATTCAGAAATATAAACAAACTTGATAAATATTATAGCTGCGCAGTAAGTGCATGCTGAAACATATTTAGAATGCGAAATCGGAATGAATTTATTTTTGGATAAATGTCGGCTATCGCAGCTAGAAAGTTAAGGGTGCGAAGATAGCTGTGATGAATATATGAAATATGCGGAATATGCAAAAATTCAATATGCACAAATGCAACAAAATACATGTAAGCTTACAGTAGATACAATATGTATGAACTTTCAATGCGCGGTATTGTCAAACCAAGAATGAAATAGCTAATAATCACAAGCATTTCATTTTTGAAATATTCTGTGAATCCAGTGGAAATTTGATAAAATGTCAGAACTTTATGCTCTTATCCTGTAGGTCTCCTAAGATTCAAATCAAAATATTAATTTTTGTAACTTGATCTGTATATATTCAGCATTAACAGAAAACCCAAGTTTTGTATCACTTGCCCAAGGTCGATCCAAAACCGAAGGTCCAACCTTGCATTAAACATATCAGGAACGGGCGATTTTTGGCGTTGTAGGACCGGGGGGGAACAGTGCCCCTCAAATTTTTCATGGTCGATAGATGCCTATTTTGTATGATTCGAAGATCTTTATACGGAAACTTCAAATTTAGAATTTGTCTTTTCAATTTTTTTCATTTTTCATGAATCTATGTATTTTTTGACTCTTCAAAAATTGTTCATTGCAACTAAAGTATTTATGCAAACTTTTACTCAAGTATATCTATATTGTGTTATAAGCATAATATTCTGTGTTAATTTTAGCAGTATGAAAAGCAATTTGAAATTTGAACGAAAATAATGTCTTTTCATGTATCATTGCATTTTTCTATCTTTACAAATGTCTCGTTGTGTTGACTTATTCGCTGTTAAGACAATGTTATGATACATTCCGAATGCAATCTTTCGAATGATGATACGTATTTTGCATTCTTCTGTGGGTTTCATATCTAAAAATTCATCAAAACTTCATATTTTCACATTTTACATTTTCATGTTCATGTACTCATTTTGGGAGACAAGATGAATGTGTGTGTGTTGACAATCTTGAATTGCGCATGCATTAACATCATGTAAATATGATACAGAAACATTATATCAATAATAGTCAATGCTACTCAAAATGAAAACCATCAATTTTCAAAAACGTTCTTTTATAAATGACCTTTAAAACTGACCTTACAGTCAGTCAATTTTGCCCAAATTTTGACTGAAAGTTCAACATGCATACAAACTAAAAGTCAGAAAAAATTGAGCTTATATCTGACTTATTTTAGGAGATATAAAAAGAAGTTGATGAGGGGCCCCGCTGTCTTGATAAGGCCAAGATAACAAAAACCTTCAATTTCGTGTTTTTCAGTGTCGAATTGACCGACATAAAATTCTTAAATAAGTTCATCAAATGCATCATGTTTGTGTTATTTTTATCATGAAAAATGGACAGTTGAAACTTTCCAACATCCTGTAATTAGCCAACAGTGAGTGAAATTTAAAAAGATTTACTTCAGATTCTTCTTCTCAGCATCGAATTAACCGGAATCAATATTCATGAAGGGCAACATGTCGCAAGTACGCATGTAGATGTTCGTATTATTTCTATTTGTAGAATAAACAACCAGAGAACTTTTGGACACCTTGCAATTATTGAACAAACGGTGGAATCAGAAAACTGACTTCATTTTCATGTTTCTCAGGGTTGAATCGGCCAGAGACAATGACAATGTCTAGATAAACAGATTTTTTTGAAGAACTGTTTACTAGTGTTATCAATGATCACCAATGACTACTTATTGCAATACACAATGACCTGCCCGACCGTGTAGACGGATCTGCATATTCTATAAATAGACCTTTCAAGATGGTTGAAAGTTGTCGAGGATGAACAATGCAAAAATGATTTGTGTGCAGTCTTGCTGCCAACAAGATGAAATTGATGCAGCGGTGCATGGAGAAAGCCAAGTGACATGAGTTTCAGCAGCTGTGGGCAGCGACTATGATGGAACAGAAATGAGAACAAACATGAGAGAGAGAGAGAGAGAGAGAGAGAGAGAGAGAGAGAGAGAGAGAGAGAGAGAGGAACCCCAGAGATCTACATTCCGACAGCCACACATCAACGAAAATGCTACGGTAACCAAAATTAGCAGTGACCTTCGTCAAAAACCAATTACTGTGGAAAATAGGTGTTCTATGAAGCCAGGGGGCAAGAAAATGTAGAAATCAGAGGCCGCGAAGCGTATACGAGGATTTCTACGATTTTCTAGCCCGCTGGATTCATAGAATAGCTTATCCTCTAAATCTATGGCAATTGTTCAATAACCGAATGTGATAATACGAATATTTCTATGAAAATTTATCTTGCCCTGCCAGATGGTCAAGGATAAAAATATTGCCCTGCGACATTTTTCATATCATGGCAGATTGCCTTCACAGAGTTAGAGGATAACCGGCTTCGCTTTAATTTAGCTTTTTCAATTCCACAAAATTGCAAACTGAAATAAATCAGAAAAATTCGGTAGTCTCTTTCAATCATAAATCATATGAGCGATTTCACACATGCAAACGGAAACATGTAAATCATAAATCATGCAAACATAAACACGAAATAAATATGCGGTAGTGTAAATAAGAAATGCATTAACCGAACGATCAACGTGCAAGAAAACTAAACATTTATCAAATGGCATGCATGACGCAAACAGTTATAAAACTTAAAAGTTAATAAGTTGAATAAGTGATAAATCTACATATGTAAATAAACTTTCTTTTTTCAAAAATACATTTCAAAACTCCGACTATAACAGATAGTAATGACACTAATATCATATACTCGCATCAATCTTCCATAGATAAAATCATAGATTGTTCTAGATTCAGTTTTTACTTTGAAAACATGATAATTAAAGATCTGTTTAAAAAATGTAGCCATGATATGCTAAATGAACATCTGAGTAATACAAACAACCACAAACGTGTTGAAAATTGCCACATAAATTCAACCATCAACATTATTAAGAAATTCTGTAAAACTTTTCATAACTGTTGATATAAAAATGAAGTAGATTTTATCAGCAAATTTAATCCATCTTCTCCATTTCTATGTGGAGGTGCACAAATTAGCAGATACCTTTAATGATATACCCTTTGACGATTTCGGTTATGTTAAGTTAGAGTTAATTGACACAAGAATTAAAATTTAGACCTATCATATCCAGCAGATATGCTTCAACAAGCAATCTGAACTCCTTTTTGGATGATAAATTGAAGCCCCATAAGTTGGCGAGCTTCTGTAAAGACACATTTCAATTTTTAACAGAAATTCCAGAGAATGTAACCTCACAGGCCTTACTAACTTTCTATATTGTGTCGTTATACACGAATATTGATAACACTTTGGTTCCAAGCCATTGAATATTGGATCCATCAGCATAATAATGAAATAAATGAAAGATCTACAGATGATTTTATACTGAATGGAATTGAGATAATCCTCACTAATAATTATTTCACTTTTGACGATCTAACTTAACTCCAAGTATCAGGAACATTCATAGGTACTCGCATAGTCCCAACATATGCTACTTTGACACTTGCAGGATGTATTCCTTTGCTAAGACTATGACTCCGTCCGTCTGATTATAACGTATTTCATAATTCTTGGATTCGCTATTTAGATGATTGTTTCATCTTGTGGAGAGATTGTTTTGGAGATATTGAAGATTTTCATGTATTTTTGAATAGTCTTAACAGTAGAACCAAGTTTACTATGGAGAAAAGCTATGAAACAATCAATTTCCTTGATGTTTTGATAAATAAAGACGGCGAGAGACTTCAAACTGACATACATCACAAGAAGCCTACAGATAGTTACAGTTATTCACCATTCTACTCAGCCCATCCTCGTCACATCATTCGCAACATACCATATACTCTGGCAGGACGAATAACGCAAATAGTGTCGAATGTTTTAAACAGAAATAAACGACATGTGGAAATGAAATTCAAGCTAAAACAACTGGGTTATCCCGATCAACTTGCAAACGATGCCATAACAAAGTCCCTTCTCGAGGGCAGGGATGATAGTGTAGACAGTAATGAAAAAACTATTCATTACATTGAAACTTCCAACCCAAATTTAAAGTTTACAGCAGCATAGTTTCTCCGGTATTTTCAGGCTTAAAACTAACTAAACCCTTTTCTGATTATCGAATTAAACCGACATATAAACAACCTCCAGCATTGCTACGAATCCTACAACATAACAACAGGAAAACAGTGATGGGAGTTAAGAAATGTGGCAATACTCGATGTCTATGCTGAGATCACTTAACCGAGTTCATCGAGTTTAAGTATACAAAAAACATCAAACAAAAAGAACTTTTAAGATCAAAAGCAACATGAACTGCTCTTCAAGACACCTAATATACGTCATGCAATGTGTTTTTGATGCCGGGATCTTTACGTGGGACAGACGGACGATATGCTAAGATCACGCGCTCGAGTTCATAGGCAACATATCAAAGAAGAGAAATATAGGGTACTCAAGGTCAGCAGTCACATTGCTTGCTGTGCACAGAACATCGATCCTCCATTCAAAATGATGCCCATATTACAATTACCATCTGATGTGAATAGACATCAACGAGAGGAAAAAGAAAAATGGTGCATGAAGATATTTAATGCAGTCATAAATCAGGATATCTAATAATCCTTGCGCTACATACTGTACATTTGTGCAATGCATTGCTTTCAGCTAAATATCACTGCGTCTTGTAATGTATTATGTTTGAATTCATTTGGTTGATTCATGAAAGCCCTTGAGTAGCTTACTAACAAGTGAAACCGGTTGGGCAAGTCTATTTGTTTTTCTTTACACTGCGAGTGTTTCTTTTGGTTATATGTATTGTATGTATTCAAGAGTTGAGAACAGAATCTGAATTAAATCATTGCGGGAACTACAAACGTTTCTGGCTTGCTTGCCGTCATCAGTGCAGTATACCCTATTGTAAAGAATCAGTAAATCAGATGCAGATATAAATCGTCATCTGACCTACAGACAACTACAATTAATCTACAATCATGAGAGCTACAAATGCAATTCCTTCGCATTTGTTTCTGTCTGACGATCGGTTGCTTCTCTGCAAATCCATGACACTTGGAGTCACAAAATTCTAATGCTGATCCAATAGTAAATGTTTGCACTTGTACAAAAACTGTAAATCATTTATCCCAACCGGCTTCTCCTCTTCTCGGGAGGCTACTCATGGGAATATACACTGTATTATGCACGTATTATGTACGCCCCCGTGTTTAATGGGTTGAACCAACACCGCAGATACAGTGTCATTTAATTGAAACCAAAGAAATTGCTCTATTTCAATTGAACTTTGGTTTAGTATTTAAGGATTTTAGAACTTGTTTCGTTTTACTTATTGAACGACAGATGAGATCAAGTTCCTTTATGATTCTATTTAGCTTCTTGTCGCGAAGCATCATCGACAAATTGAACCTCCAGACTTAACTTTTCAGCTTTGTTCTGTAAATTCAGTTATCCGTAAATCCTACAAAAACGAGGCATGCGTGTAGAGGTGAAGAAAGCTCATGCATGCCCGACTTCTAACTTCGTTAATATTACATGAAACCTCATTTATCAAATTTAATGGGGAACATTAAAACTTTTATCTTCGTTAGATAAACGTTGAAAAAATTATGCAAACAATTTCAATTTAAGTACACAAATTATCAGAAAGTTACATTATTTTCTAGATGAATTTCTTTTAGCCAAATATCATCTACTTGCACATTTCAAAATGATTTCATGATATTTACATTCAACTGATCCACGGAGACAGCCAATTTTGATAACTGAGCTGGAAAATATTAGAAAATTGAATTTTAAACGAAAACAGCTTTTATCTTGAAGATGTTTCTGCTAGGCAGTTGATTTCACTAATTTTTGAATTTATGGAAGAAAATATTTCTTCATATCTTGATAGCAGCGCTAGCATTTGATTTTCTTCAAAACGCAGCAGTCCGTGTCTAAAATAAGTTTTCTGGTTTTCAAAAACATCGAGATGGAATCACATAATTCTATAGTGGCGGAATGCAGATCTCATCAAAAAGTAATTGAATTTCAATAGTTGATTGCTTAGTTTTCCAATGACAAGCGACTGACTGCTCTTAAAGAAATTTCAGTTTGCTGTCACGGTCTTCCACCAAGTTTAAATCAAGTCTACAATTTCCAGTGTATGACTATTGCGCCTCTCCAACCTCGACAGAAGGACTCATACGACAAAGCACTCGATGGCTAGAAGTTATTGCACGCGAATTTGAATAGTTTCTGCCTGTATTTCCAAGATAGCTGGAATATCTAATTTGAGCTTCCTTGATTACAAGCTGAGTCAAATTAAATGTCCCTATTTTTGAACGTGTTGTAGATCAATGATTGCATACGATATACCATTTTGAACCTCTGAGTGTGGCTACCAAGTTTGCGTTTATGAGAAGCTCATAGATGTGTTATCTTCTGCAATATTTGACGATTTTGAATTTGATAATTCTTCCTAGTCCTACATGTTGCATGTGTTGCATGCATAATGCATGATAATACTTTGGACAGCTGATTTGTAAATTTTTACTGACAGGAAAGTTCTCTAGTTCTACATGAAGTCAATGTAGAAGTCAAATGCGGTGGTGGATGGCCTCCATGGTAATTGGAGTGGCTATAAGATAGGCAAACACTTGAAAGGAAGTGAACGCTCTGAAATTAGTTGAATGAGTTTTGACTCTATTCGAAATGTTGTTTTGTGAGCTCTGAGAAGAATTCGCACATGATTCGCTGAACGTAGTCACTGGCAATCTGCGAGGTTCGACGAAATGGCTGATAAAGTGGCAGTCGCCGTGGAATACAAGAAGGCTGTGGTCCACTCGACCAGCAACGGCATCAGTCTCTGGCACCTCTCAATCATCCGTGTGCAGGACTCATCAAGAGGCAGGACTGAGGGCTTATCGCAGCCGAAAGACAAGTTGTCTTACTGAGCGACATCTTGTGATTCGCATACGATTTGCAAGACATTGGTGAGCTGACGATGCCTCAATTTATCGAACAAAGGAAGTGATAGAAGAAGTTGATCGACTGTTTGGTGATCGAATTCCTATCGACATTCAGTCTGCGAAGTTTAATGACTGTTGACTTGTTGAAAACGTTTGAGGAATCATTGTAGAGAGGCTGACTGACCAAGAATTTGATGACTTGACCTCATTGAAAGCAGAAATCAAAAGCATTTGACGAAACGTCAGTCGTGGGACATGCCAAACTCTCATTTCAAGCATCCCGAAAAAATGCAGAAAAATTGTAGCGAAGAATGGAGATGGGTCGAATTGATCTTGATGACTAAATCTTGATCTACTTTCTTTCTTTGACTTATCGAGTCTTTATTTTTAGTTTGTTTTACATACACAGCACAGTGGTCGCGGTCACACTTTTATAAATACATTGAAATTGTCAATGATTTTATTCAGTCATGAGTTTTTGGTATCTACAAAGTCAACATATCTGTGAACTTCTCACAACCGCAATATTGTTGGCCACACTCAGACGTACAAAGTGAGGTTGGGCCAAAACTTGGGTCGAAACACAAAACTCAAGCCCAAGTTTCAATAACTGAGTAGAATCAAGTAAACGAAGTGCATTCTTTGTATTTTGTGCTGACATCAAGATTCTTTTATATAAGCCAAAATTCCTATTGAGCCAAGGAGAAGTGAGGTATTAGTGGGAAACTATTTTTTATTGCAATAACTGTAGTTAGTAGCCTAGTACACGTATTACGTTATAAAGCTTTCCTTTAATAATTTAACCTACACTGATAGACTGACTAATTGAAGATCTTTGATTTATATGATAGAATTACACACTGCTCATAACAAAGGAATTGTTCTCATTTCATCATTCAGAAATATAAACTGACTTAATAAATATTATAGCTGCGTATTGAGTGCATTGTTAAACATATTTAGAATGCGAAATTGGAATGAAGTCATTTGTGAAATATCGGCTATCACAGGCAGTTTAGGGGTGCGGATAACTGTGAAGATATAAAATATATGAAATATATGAAAATTCAAAATGCACAAATACAACAAAATACATGTAAGCTTACAGCAAATACAATATGTACGAAGCTTCAATGCGCGCGGATGTCAAGGCAAGAATGAAATAGCTAATGATCACAAGTATTTCATTTTTGAAAAATTCTGTGAATTGAGTGGAATTTTGACAAAAAATCAGAACTTTATGCTCTTATCATGTAGTTCTCCGAAGATTCAAATCAAAATAGGAATTTTTGTAACTTGATTTGTATAAGTGCAGCATTAATAGAAGACACAAGTTTTGTATCACTTACCCAAGGTCGACCCAAAACCCAAAGTACAACCTTGAACAGTGTTGCATCGCATTTAAAAATGGGATGCATTTTCACTGATCTACAACACTTTAGAAATAAAGAATAAGAAATAATAAGTAATAATAAAATAAATAAGAATAAATACAGAAAATAGGGACATTTAATTTTAGACTCACCCTGTACGATAGGCGCTTCCACAGTCAACCACATTGTTTAAATTCGAGTCTATGAAAGTGATGACGTGAATGCTATGTACAAGTAGTACGATGAAGCGTGACTATGAGCGTCACGTGTTTGTTTCGATTACTGTTGATAACTGATGAGACGGATTCAGCAGCAACAGCTGATTGATTTCATAGGAGAAACCCAAATATATTATAAAATGTAAATGAATGGTGCTGATCGAGTTGTTATCAGCGAATGTCTCTCATCGATGACGGTGACAAGGAAATCGTGCATGTGTGAGCGAAGAAAATTGGCATCCATTACTTCAGGTTGAGAGTGGTGAAAAGAACATATCGGTTGACCAAGAAACATTTTCCATGGACCTAAAAGTCCAATTTTTGATCGATACACTATTTCGTTTGACTGGATCAAGCGTGAAATCTATCAGTCGGCAAAACCTGCTTCTTCGTCGGAATTAGGATAGATTTAGATGGCCGAAGTGAAGGCCAATTATAGTAACGGACGCTCGTTCGCAAGACTTTTTAGGCTCTGTAGGCAGTTTGAAATATCATGGATCTTCCGGATTTCACAAATATGTGTGTTTATATTAGTTATTTATCTCATGGAAAGATTAGACCGAAATTCTTACTACAGCCAGTTTGAGAGCCCAAAAAGTAGGCGCAACGGACGCTCGCGCAGAATTTCTAATTTTGACTTTTAAATCTTTATCTGCAAAACTCTGCGAATTGACCAGGAGTTTCACTTTCAAGTGATATTTTCCTACACTGTAAGCCGTGTCTGTCTATTTTGTCGGTCATTTTTAGTTCCTGTAGGATGATTGCCACTGAACACCTACAATAACTGACAAAAAGTGACAAAATGAATAGCAATAAATTATAGCTTAATTTATATGAAAAATGATGTCAAAAATAAATCAATTAGAGCATTATATTTCGCAAAAATCGAATTTTTAATATTTTTCTACCTGCACTATAAAATTTAGTTCCAAGATTGCATAAACTTGAGCAAAAGCACCCTATAGAATATCGGATATCAATCTTCACAAACTATTAAGAAAATGATGATATATGTAATATAAACAAAATGATAACCGAGAAAAATCTACAAATTCGTCGGATATCGCAGGATATTGGAGGTGACAATCGTCGGTTGATTTTGTTAGTGATTTTGTAGGATAATTGTCAGTCTACGGTTTACAGTGTAAAACTAGAGACATAAAATTTAAAGAAAATAATATTCGTGAAGCACAGAATGGTTCCGGTTTCATTTTACAATAGCATTTTCAACGTTACGGACGCTCGATCTGTCCACTTGCTAATTTATGCTTGTAAACAATCTTATGCTCATTTCTTCCGAAGATTGTTAATACGTTTATGATGCATTTATGTTTTAATCAATTTTCCTTCGTAGTTTTGCGCCATAAAGGCCGTGTAAAGGACACTATTAATTATTTTCTCTAATTTTCCATAATTTTCCTCCTATTTCTAACACTATATATTATGGATTGACACTATTTATTATTCCAATTAAGAATTCAAACAGCCTTGTGCATGCTGCGTATGATAAGTATTGAGCAGCATCTGGATGAGTACAAAACAATAGTGCATGTCTCTATATAGGCCGCATGTACACAGTTCATAGTGCTATAATTCATCATGTTGCGTAGTCGAAGGCGCATGTTCTTTTGCTGATATAGATTGAAGATGAGATCAAGAAAAGCCATGCCGAGGGCTGAGAGAGCTCAATATCGACTTGCTGCAATTTGAACACTGCATGGGCTCCCCTTCACCATGCTGCACTTTAGAATTTGATCCTATATAGAACAGATCGCTCGATGACCTTATCTTTCTGACCGGGAACGTGCCATGAAATGTTGTCTGAATGATGACAATTTTCTACTTTTTTGTGCAATTTCTTTTGCTTTTCTACTTCATCGTGTCGTTGTACATCACTTGCAGCATTCATCGACTTGGTTGTCCCAGGATCTGTGCAAAAATATTGTTCTTGAGGATTTTTGAGGTTCTTTTCACTCTCTTGATGGCTTTATTGAACGATTGTGGCATTTGACAGACGTCTGATACTTGGCCATTAACCATCCAAACGCTCTCATTATTTTCCTCTATTTGCTATATTCGTTGACACTTCTTATTTTCTTAGAGATGTCGTAGAAATTCACTTCCTCCCGATTTCATCATTTCTCTTGCTAGCCTATACTCTATCCTATTTTCACTAATAGGCCTACTCCATATTGCCTCGCTTTGAACCTCGTTATCACAGTTTTGTCGTAAATAATGTTAGAGATAAGAATAACATACTAAATTTAGTCAGCTGGCTCCTGTGGGAGCAATGCCTGTGGATGAAAGTAAGTTTCTAAGATTTTTCATTAAAGCGAGCGTCCGCTACGTAACGGACACTCGGAATTTCAATCCAATGTGAAAATTCATGAAATCAATTATTCGCAGAATTGATTGCATTACTGGATTAGATTGCTAAAACTCGCTTTATACACGAGATATCAACTTTCTATGCGCTTTTCAAACTCTACAGATCAACTGGAATCATTTTGATGTTGACGGACGCTCGCGACTTAATCACTATTTTCAGATGACATTCTTGTGAAATATATGATAGATGAGCAAAATCAAACTTCACGACCTAAAAATATGTTGTATCTTTATTTGAAAACTGTAAAGGATTTTAAGATATATATTAAATGTCCATACTTCAAACGTGAATAAAATATGTTAGTTTTTGCAATAGTGGGCCAAATTTTAAATTTTGTTCCCACGATAAGGAAGTCTAGACTCAGTCAGGATGTGTCCATTAAGTCTGGAACCATAGAAAAAGATAAGAAAATGTGACTAATATCATTATGCACCACATTATCACATGCCGCACTATTATGTAACCAAGAAATGCATTCCTGGTAATCAACTAGTAAAAAATATCTTTCCAAATACTTGAATTTTGCAGATGTTCGCCATGAGCATCGTGACACTTGGAATCACTGTTGTTAACATTGTGACATGAGATCGCGCTAAGATGCAAAGTGTTTTACGTTCAGTCCTTAAATTATTGATATATTTATGTCACATATGATAGCAACAGCGCTTCAACTCGATGGCCGCTTTTCACTTTGGTGAAGTTTTGATGAGTCAAGCGAGGAAGCAAGCAAAATATTCGGTTTTGGAACCGCAAGTCAAATTTCACAGGATGCTTGATGACAACGTTCAAGGATCGACGAAGGTGACGGCGTAGTTTATGGAGATCCCGTCTTTCTTGGGCCATTCTTCTTTCTTGAGACTGTGCAAGCGGTGACACAAGAAAATGTTGCAAAAGCAACTATTACCTGAAGTTGATGAAATTGGATGAAAACCTATTGATTTCAACAAGATGGATATACGTCCCACTATTACATCGCCATCAAGGATAGAAATTGCCTCAACGAGACATTTTGATAGCTGGATTGGTCGTAGAGGAACAGATGAATGGCCTCCAAGGAGTCCCGACCGAGCTCAGTTAGCCAGTTCTGTACCAAATCAGAATGCGGGATTTAGTTCACTTGCAAGAACGAATCCTGGAAGTGCAAAATGTGAAACTGTGACGCAATATGTATAAAATTTCAGTTTGATCTCACGAATGTCATGATGTTCATGGTGAACACTTTGAACACGTGTAAAATTGTAAGTATTCGAAAAGATGTTTTCCGCTTTACTAGTTATTCATATTGTAATACATTTCTTGATTGCATAATAATGCACATTTCTTGACATTAGTCACATTTTCTTTGTAATTCCCATGGTTCCACACTTTTATGGACACCCGATATAATTATGCATCTTGTTACATCATTACATTATATTATTACCTGTATTTATTCATTTATCTCCCCATGGGTCCCACCCAGACTTGTAAATGACCGGGCCTGTTAAGACAAAGCCCGGCCCGACCCAGGCCCTCTGCATCGGAAATGTTCAGACCCAGGCCCTGCCCGGCCCGCCCATCTCGAGCTGCTCGGCCAGTAGTCAATGTTTTGTCATATATCATACAAAAGCCTTTATAATGCTGTATTTGTTATACCATCATGATTAATTTCATGAATATCTGACTTTTGATCTATGAATTTGCGACTGCACAAGATCTTTGTCATAAACTCTGCAAAAATTATGCGTAATTTAGAGTTGGATTCCTCATTCGCCTGGTTTTCAGAAAAGTTGACCATCAACAAGCCGGAGATTAACAAGGAGATATTCGTCTCCCTTTGTCTCACACGACTGGTCAAGGTCAAGGAAGCGTAATTCAGCAGAATTAGAGAACACACGTGAACTTCAACTGTCTACTTTATTACGTAGCATCAAAAAATTCGTCACATTGAAATGTTTTTCACACTGGTCTCACGAACTCAATTTATTCCAAGGATTTTCAATTTCTCAATTCGCTCCTCAATTTACTTTGACGGTCTCATTTTTACTAACCGCGCCCTCTCAAAGTGATGTAAATGTCCTGATTCGTCAGAATTCAGACTTGAATTTAAACTCAATGAAAAAATGCTTTTCTGACTGCTCGCGACTAGTTCTGGCTATGACCATCAGTATTGAGAAAGCAACCATTATTTAATGGATCGTTGCAAGTTGGCTAAATGGAAGTGATGAATTTTCAGGGCGGCCCGGGCTCGTGTTAGTTGCAAAATATCATGCCCAAGCCCGCCTCCCGTGGGCTACCCGGTCCACTTACAAGTCTGGTACCAGCACATTGGGGTGGTGCAAAACCATTACAAATAACGAAATACAATGTCAATAACACTAATTGGTCACATACATTTCGTCCTATGTCCTACACACATCTACAATTCGCTGAATTTCACCCTCCGATTATATATTTTTGTTTATTTCTGTATATAAATCAATTAC
Source organism: Prostheceraeus crozeri (assembly GCA_907163375.1). NCBI lineage: Eukaryota > Metazoa > Platyhelminthes > Polycladida > Euryleptidae > Prostheceraeus > Prostheceraeus crozeri. Next base: position 99,756 of record CAJQUW010015443.1, read on the forward strand.
AAAGGACTTGAGAATATATTCCGGCAGCCAGAGCGTCGAGTTTCTGCAGGGAACGGGACCGAAAATGAGAATTCCACGAAATGATGTACACTCAATGCCTACAACGAATCTGCGCGTCTGCCGAGTTCTAGTGAGTTCCTCCTCTTGTCAGACATGATCAAAGAGAACACATGTTAATCCAATGACACGCAGATTGCAGTTTTTGTCAAAAAGGAGATTTTCTATGCTTTCTCTGATTAAAAGAAATGTACCAAGCCCAGAGTCATGATTTTTCACATGGAAAGTCTTCTGGTCATTTCCTATGATGTTCATGTGGGTAAATTCATTTTATATAACAGCATTTGTCAAAAAACGTGTCTTCCGTCTGTAAAATCCTTAGTTCTGAACCGATTTTCATATTTTTTTCATCTTGATCCTTGGGATCTTCTCTTTTCGGTCGTGATGAATTCAAAGCAATCTAACAAAGTTTTCTTCATGAAAATTTTGACTATAAAATCAAATTTTCGAAGAAAACGAAGTTGCAAAGTTGAAAAGACAAAAATTGCCCAAAATGTTGTAATATATAAATGGATTTAGGCATGTACCCCTGTCTATGAATCGAAAGCCTCCTAATGTCGGCAAACGCAAGCATTCTGAGGAATGTAGTCCACATTGAACCACATTCTCGGATGCAGCCGATCACAAGCAGATTATAATACATGCACATCATTGGAAATGACCTGACGACATTCCATGTCAAAAATAATGACTTCAGATTTAGCATTAGAAACGTAGAAACTTTCTTGCCAAATTTTTGGCCAATTTTTGCCAAAAACTGTAGTCTTCGTCCCATTGGATAAAAGTGTGTTTTCTTTAAACAGAACTCGACAGACGTGCAGATTCACAGTGGGCATAAGGTGCACATCATTCTATCAATTTCGGCCTCGTTCCCTGCAGAAACTCGATGACTGCCGGACTAATAAGAAATTTTTGGCATATCCAACACTTTGCACATGTATTTCAAAAGAAATAATTAAAACGCGGACGTTTCGTCTGCTAATGACTTAGTAATTTAGTCAATCCAACTTTTTGCCATTTTCTGGTTGCGGCTAGATGAGAGTCACTTGCAAGTATTGGGAAAATGAAATTGAAAGAAGCCTAATAAGTTTGCTGAATTTTGTTCGTGCTTTATCAAATTGGCATTAAATTCTGAACATTTTTAACAGAAGATAGAGAGACCCTCTTCAAGATCTTGAAGTTTTTATTAACTATCAGACTAGAGCGAAAAAGAAACTAAATTTCGGATACACTTCAGGCCTTCAATGTAACTTATAAAATGTTCGGTGCATCGTTAGTTGCAGCGGTCATCTTGCCCGGTGCACCGGTGCACGCAGGTGCGACTAGCGCACAACCATACTATCTATTACTCCGGAGAGGCTGCTTTTTATGGAGTTTGCAGCTTTAGGCAAGTGTAGAATACTTGGCAAAGGTTGAGAATAATTTTCTTCTTAATTTCTTGACTGCAGCATTCTATCACGGCAATAACATGAAATATCTCTTTGAAACTGCACCACCTATTTCATCACGTCTTGTTTTGGGATTCGAGACGATTCAACTTATTAGCATTTTTCTGTTTGTTTTCACTAATTATGAACTTATAATTACAAAAATATTGAAATAAGAGACTCGCAAACTCTAGTTCGCTGAATTTGAACCTCCGATTATCTATTTTTGCTTATTTCTGTATATAAATCAGCTGCACAGGACTTGAGAATAAGCAGTTTTCAGCATATCCAACACTTTCCAGCAGCTAGTGTGTAAATGGAAAACGTTAATGCAATAACTCGATCAGATGTCCACAAATAACGCTTTAATGACATGAATAGACAGGCACTGATACACAGGAAACACAGTTCACATCAATTGATGAAACACAGGAGACATCACAATAACGAATGCGGATTGTAGAGTCACGATGATGCAGAGAATTCGAAGCACATGGATTGTTTACCGTCATCATTCGTACTACTGAATTATGAAAGCAAGTAGATGGAAGTAACCATAGAAATTGACAGCAATAAAACCTCTAGAATGGAAATTAAGCTTCATGCAATGCACAATAACGGCACATAAATCGCACGCATTTTCACTTAGATGCACCTGCCAACGTCTGTATCATTGGGTTAGAATCAGTCACATGAGTAAATCGAAGCTTTTAATTGGTGGCTCATGCCCCAACTTAGTTCCCTCGGATGTGCCGCGACCTTGAGTCAATTTCCATTCTAGCCAACTTCAGATAAACAATCTATTTCTATGGAAGTAACTGACTAGCAGATAATGTTAGAACGACCAGCAGTTGCGCATACATGAGTTGTGTTATATTGACAAGCATGACATAGAAACTTATAAATAAAATGAAGAATCACATGATGACAATCGAATAATGTTCATTTAACGTATACCCCAAACCACTGAATAACATCTATTGTCAAATGTCATCATTATTAGTCAATAATAAGATATGGAATGAACCATAGATATCAACACTCCCACCGTTCAGACATATCGAGAATTCCCATTTGAGTTCGAAATTTTTCAAATTTCTCTCGTGGGAGCACCTTTGTAAATACATCAGCCACCATTTCGTTTGTTGGACAATATTGTAGCATAATATTTTTCTTTGTAGCTTCTTCTCTGGCGGAATGGTAATGCACCTCAATATGTTTCGATTTGTCGTGAAAAACAGGATTTTTCGCCATGGCTATAGCAGCTTGAGAATCACTATAGATTGTTAGTGGTCTGTAATTTTTGCCGATTTCGTCAAACAATCCGAGAAGACAAATCGCCTCTTGTGCTGCTGAAGATAATGCAATATATTCTGAGTTTGCTGTCGATCTCGCAACCACAGATTGCTTCTTTGAGTACCATGATACTACGCCAGATGCTAGACCAAAGAGATAACCAGTAGTAGAATGTCTGTCATCTTCATCACAGTATTCAAAATCAGCATCACAGTATCCAACCAACTCATTTTCATTTCTTGAAAAATGTAGTCCAAAAGACTTTGTGAATTTGAGATATCGCAATATGCGCTTGGTAGAAGTAAGATGAATCTCGAGCGGACAAGAATTGAATTTTGATAACATCGATACCGCATGTTGAATATCTGGACGTGTGGCAAGGGATATACAGAGAAGACATCCAATAATTGATTGATATAGGGTTTTATCCACTGGCTTGCGAATTCCATCATCCTTTACGAGCGTCACATTAACATCTACAGGTGTAGATGCATCTTTTGTCGAACTCAAACCGAATCGATCCAACATCTTGTCGACATAGAACTCTTGGGATAGCCATAATTCGTTAGGTTTCTTGACAACCGATATTCCAAGAATATAATGAAGAGCTCCCATATCAACCATCTTGAAACGATTTGATAACTTGTCTTTGGTCAATTGGAGATCATTTTCATTTTCAGAAATGATAATGAAATCATCCACATACGTAGCAATAATCGTAATGGGAGAGTCTTTGTAAAAGATGCATGTATCACTGTTATTCTGTTTAAATCCAAGTTCCAGAAGAAAATTCCGTAATACGTAATGCCAACAGCGTGATGATTGTTTTAAGCCATACAGACCTCGTTGCAATAAGCAGACATAATCCTCTTTTCCGGCTACTTCGTATCCTGGCGGTTGAACCATGTAAATTTCTTCTTCCAATATACCATTGAGAAATGCAGTGACAACATCCATTTGATGTACTAAATAGTCATTTTGTATAGCGAACGCAAGTAATGCACGTATCGAAGATAAGCGAAACAACAGGACTGAAAGTTTCTTCGAAATTTACACCATACTTTTGTAAGTACCCTTTTGCCACGAGTCTTGCCTTGAAACGTTCAACTTGACCATTATTGCGATACTTTACTCGGAACACCCATCGACATCCAATAGCTGTCTGTCCGGCCGGTAATTTGACTAACTTCCATGTATTCATCTCTTCAAGAGACTGATACTCAGCATCAGTTGCTTTCCTCCATTCAACTGCTTCAGGACTTGTAAATGCTTCCTCAATATTGTCAGGTTCAGCAATTTGACTGATATTGTACAGTTTATGAGAAGAAGAACATGCCATCTCATCAATTGATTTCATCTGCGCATCTGTGGCCCAATTTCCATATCGTTCAGGAGGCACTGAAGTTCTAGAAGAACGACGTACTGCTTGCTCATCTTGCTGATCAGAATCATAATTAAACTTCTGTTCTGATGCATCTGGATATGCAGGATCAACGAAAGTATGTGCATCCACCACATGAAATGATTTCTCATCGAAAGCAGCATCACGAGAAATTGTCAATGATTTCTGAAGGGGATTCCAAAACCTGTATCCATTAGCATTTGTGGCATATCCGACAAAAATCATTCTTTTGAGACTTCTTCTCCATTTTATATCTTTGGTGAGACGGAATGTGAACATATGCTATACAGCCAAATACACGCATATGATTTAAATGTGGCTTTCTCCCGTACCATCGTTCATATGGAGTCTTTTTGTGAATATCTGAAGGCATTCTATTCCTAACATAGGTAGCACACAGCAACGATTCTGCCCAAAATTGAGTAGGCAAATTAGCGTGACGTAATTGTGTCAATGCAATCTCCTGCAAAGTTCGATTCATGCGTTCTGACACTCCATTTTGTTGAGGTGAGTATGGACATGTAAGCTCATGTTTGATTCCTCTGGATCTAAGATAAGATCGAAATTGATTTGAAGTATATTCTCCACCATTGTCTGTTCTGAAACGTTTTATCCTTTTACCAGTAAGATTCGTAACTTCAGCTTCAAAGTCTTCGAATTTTTCAAATACCTCCGATTTGTTTCGCAGAAACAATGCGGAACATATTCTGCTGTAGTCATCAATGAAAGTCACAAAATACTTAGCACCTCCAATAGACTCAGTTCTCATCGGACTGCAAACATCACTGTGAATAAAGTCCAAAATTGATGAAGATTGAATTCTTCCAATTTTATGAAAGGAATTTCTCGTTTGCTTGGCTTCCGCACATCCATTACAGGATGATAGTTGTATGCTCTTCGGTAAATGAATATCAGCAGCTAGTGTTTTTATACTTTCCAATCTCCTTTGACCACAATGACCAAGACGCTGATGCCACAAATCACTGTCAGTGTCTGTTGATAATTTATATGTGTGAAAATCACTTTCAAGGAGATTCAAAAAATAAAAGTCACCATGTAAATAACCTGTTGCCATCTTTCGTAAGCTTTGATCGTAAATTGATACGAATTTGTCGTCAAATGTAATCACACATCCTTCTTTAGTTACCGCACGAACCGAAAAGAAATTGTTCTTGACATCAGGAACGTACAGAAAGAACATCATGTAACTGATAAGGTATAGTCCTTGAACCATCAATGGAATAATTCAGATTTGCAACACCTTTGCCGAATGCGTAACAAAGATTATCTGCAGTAGACACACTTTGGTTGTTCTCAAATTTCTCAAAATTTTGAAGAATGCGATAATCATTTGTAATGTGACTTGTTGCACCAGAATCAACAACCCAAGCCTGTGAATTGCAACTAAATTGAGGTTTTGGAATAATGGTGAATATACCCGTGTCATTATCAAGATGAGAATTTTCCTTCGTCAAGGTTGCATTATGCTGTCCATATCCTCTTCCTCTGCGACCTCGAAAATTACCTCGAGAAAAACCACGATTGCGCTTGAAATTCGTGCGAAAATTTGCTTGAGCTTGAGGTGGATTTGTGGTGGTCAATTCCTGTGTAAATGACCCATAAGAGAGCAACCATAACATAGACCAATTCTTGAATTATAAGATGCAGTAGCTTTCAATACGGAAGTAACTTTGTCACTTGCTTCGTCAGAAGTTTCCAAGCGTCGATTCTCGAATGCCAGCAAAGATTCCGTAAGAGAACATAATTTAATGTCTTTCTCATCTTTGTCAAACCAAATGTTTGTAAAATAGCCATATTTATCATCTGGTAAACTGCAGACAAAGCACAGCATTTTTGAGATTCAGGAAATACAATATTAAGCGAAACACACTGCTCAATCAGCTCAGAAAATTCCTTGATATGTGATTCCATCGTACAACCTGGCTTCATTCGAAAACGAAATAACTGACACTGAAGATCCATTTTATTCGCAGTAGATGCACGTTCAAATTGCTTAGTGAGAGCATACCAGGCCTGCTTCGGTGTATCAACAGAACTATTTAATATCAAATGCAGGTATTTCTCAGAAAGTTCGTCCAAAAATAGTCAACACTCGATAATTGTTAGACTGAAATATATCAATCCGCTTTGCATAGTTTTCCTCTGATTCACTTGTATCACGTACTGGAACTGGATACTCCTTCAAGCACAACTTCCATAACAAACGCGCGCCCAAATAATTCTGTATTTGCAATTTCCAAGTTGGCCAGTTATTTGCATCAAGCTTCTGAATATTTGGTATCTTGTCATCCGCCATATCACAATCTATCGAAGTCACGTACACATCTAATCTCTCTCTGGGCCCATAACCATTGTTAGAACGACCAGCAGTTGCGCATACATGAGTTGTGTTATATTGACAAGCATGACATAGAAACTTATAGATAAAATGAAGAATCACATGATGACAATCGAATAATGTTCATTTAACGTAAACCCCAAACCACTGAATAACATCTATTGTCAAATGTCATCATTATTAGTCAATAATAAGATATGGAATGAACCATAGATATCAACACGGACTAGGGTTAAATATTCGATCCCCAGCTGCGATGTAATAATTCTCGGGCATCGTGGAAGACCCAGTCATAATCATGTATGCCTTCCTTTCGACACGCAATAGATGGTTCAGGTGACGCTTGGTGACATTCACAAAACACTCAAAGGCATAGGTCATAATAGAGCGGATCATGTATTAGTACGTCGCGTCTGCACTTGGCACGTCTCAGATTCCGTAGAGCGAATAATCTTTTGGAGCACTTCTGACAAATTTTGGAAATATGATCGCTCCAACTAAGAGAACTTGAGAAAGTCACTCCTAAAATATTGGCCGAGTTAACGGATGGTATACTTTCAGAGCCGATAAGAATTCGATTCAAAGTGAGGTCTTGCTTAGTAGCAATATCCATCACACAGCACTTTGAGATAGTGAGAGGAAGACCCGATGCCACAGACCAAGATACGATGTTATCAATCTCCTTCTGCAAATAGTCTCCTGTACCATGCCGCACAAAGTGCAATAGTGAAATATCGTCCGCATACTTGATGATTTTTGAGTTTTCAAGCAGGGGTTGGAGAGAAGCCACAGACACACAGAAAAGAAGAGGACCCACCACACTATTCTGAGGAACACCACTAATTACTCTAGTCCAGCTGGAATTCCTGCCGTTGACAGAGACGCGCTGATATCTATTTGACAGGAAGATGTTAGTTCATGCGATAACTTCATGATGCAGCTGTTGAGCCACAAGAGTGTGGGAGCTTATCGAAGGCTTTTCTGAAGTCTGTAGATGGCACACGTGCAGCGCCTGAATCATGGTCAAGGGAACTGATGATTCGATGATTAAGAAGAGTCAGAGCTGATGTCACACCACTGCCGCACCGGGGAATGTATGCGAATTGAGAATTGCCTATTTCTTTTACATATTGCCTATTGCCTATTCACCGCTTGGCAACTATCTTTTCGAGAATCTTTGAAAGGATGGGAAGTAGAGAGATTGGTCTCAACTCTGATACAGACTGGGGGTTGAAGACTTTGGGTACAGGGGTGATGTTCGCCGGTTTGAAGCAAGAAGGTACTTGATCAGAAGACAGACTGTAGTTAATCAGACGTGTAATGACAGGGGCGAAAATATCCGGAAATGCAGTGGAAACAAAGTGAGGAAGTCCATCAGGACCACAGGCTTTCTTCTTTAAATATCGCAGTAGATTTTCCACCTCATTGGAAGTCACGGTTGACGGGCATGATGGGAGATCAACTGGTAGAGAGTTGATGTCATAGACTGAATCAGGTTCTTGTTGAGCTGAGATGAAGTAATCGTTGAGATGGTCAACGGAGAGTTCTTGATGAATGCCAGAAGGTTTAGATCTACGACCGATCAGATTTATGGTATTCCACGCATTCCTCGAAAATTATTTCTCTAATCGATGACACATACTGTTGTTTGAGTTGTCTGATATGGTCTATTACCTCCTCACGCAGACGTTGGTACTTTAGCATTTTACCAGCAAAATAGGCTTTATCTCGTCTGTTGATCAAAAGTTTAAGTAACGGTTTTGAACCAAGGGGGTCAGTTGAGCGAATTCGGATAGTTCTGGAAGGAAAGCAAGAGTCAACCATAGTTTTGATACAATTTGTTTATTCTTTCGTAAATGAAAATTCTACATGTCACTTTACAAATCAATCATGTAAATCAGAAGTTTGATAGTCCAAATATAATTAAAGTTTAAAGCACAGGAAAGAAAAAGTAATACAAATCCAAAAAGTAATGCTTGATCGACTCATTTCAAAAGAATAACACAATTACATGAACATGTAATGTACATAGAAAATATCAAAATTCTTAGATTGTGCCATTAGAGACACCATAATCCAGGGGGAAAAGCGTTCGAACGTCTGGTGGTTGAGGATTAAGGAACTCGAAGGTGTTCACTACTAGGAAGTCGGATCGGAACAATGTCATGAAGCGGATAATTCAAATGATCCTCACAACTTTTCAAAAATTTTAGTCCACGCTCTTCAAAAATCGACTTTAAGGGGGGAAATGAATCACACGAACAGCTGCTCTAACAAATGAGTCGGTGAGGTCTTTTTTTGAAATCGCTCCAGTTTACAAATCAGAACTTTTGATAAATTCTAATACGTCGGGCATACATATAGAAAAAGAGAAGTTTTGATCGCATGATACACAATGACTAACTCTCCTCTACTCAGTGCATTCCACAGACATCGTATAATGTTAAGTCTCTGTGAAGCACGCTTCAAAATTATTTTATCTGATTATGCCATGACAGAGATTCTGAAATAATAAAGCCAAGAATGCACATCTGGGACACTCGTAAAAATAGGTAGAACTATTTTTTCAACTTACAATGTGGACTCTGGAATGAATATTTCTTGGCAATTTTTAAAATTGAGCGTCAATCCGGCATTCAGAAACTTGTCTTCAATCAATGAATAGTGCAAAACTTGCTTTGACAACGACTGAATCTTTTCAATAATAGTCACATCATCAGCATACTTGACACAATGCACAGTGTCCGACTTGAAGTCAATAGTTGAAATAAATGCAGCAAATAAAACCTTGAACCTTGAAACATCTGTCGTCTAGATATAACTTTAGCCACAGAATGAACCCGTGATCAGACCAAGAAATCCCTAAAAAATTCAAAAGTCTATTGAAATGAAGGCGATCAAACGCTTTCGAAATATCCAGAGTCGTAATTCGAACAGTCATTGTTTGGTTCGCGTCCAAGTCCAGCGTTAAACGGTTATGAATATCAACCAAAGCTGATGAAGTCGAACCGTGAGGTCTATACGCATGTTGATTACTGCCGTACAGATGAACCAACTTAGCCTTGACATTTTGAAGAACCAAGCGCTCAAAAATCTTTCCAATAATTGATACTAAGGGAATTGGACGAAAATCGCCTTTTCCTGGCCTCGATTATTTCGGAATAGGCTGAACAATGGCAGACTTAACCCTAGGCGTACCAAGCTCCCAACGAACCTTAGGCATACCAAGGTGTGATTTTTAAAATCACACCTTTATTTTACTCGTTTTGTCATAGAAAGCAAATAAAATTGTTCAACAAAGTAAGAAATGCGTTTTTGCTAATTATCATGTTCTATTTATTCATTTATCTTTTAGACAAATTGTCAAAAATTACTACAGGTGTATGTTCAATATTTGCATGTTCAATGAAAACATCTTATTTCGATGAATATATTTCAATTTAAGACCAAAAGCTGTTGTTTAATATCAAAAGGTGAATATAATTTTTATTTCAGAAAGTCATACAGCTTTTATTCGTTGTAATAATTTTGCTTCAGTCATCGCACCAATCATCACAGACATAGCCAACAGTGACTATGCTTGCCACAAACTGGGCGATCACATAGTTGACACTGGACCCTGGTCGAATTACACTGCCGTTGCAATTTCCATGATGACCTGCAAAGAGCACACCGATTGACATAGCGTCCGTCTGGCTGAGTTGAAGATGAAGGGGCATCGGTTACGAATAATCTCATGGCACAGATGACATCAAGTGATCAAGTGCTGTGTATTCCATTTGAATTTGCTAGCCGATAAGTTATGTATTCGGAAACAAGCTCCAGCGACAATTTTTTGAAGGAAGAATCGGCGAAAGTGGTTGCCACGCTTTCCTGACCATCCGGGGTGACACGCCTCAAAAATAGTTTAAGTATTGATTGCTGCAATGTCCAACAGATTCTTGAAATGTACAAGTGTCCATCTGCGAGTCATACTTCGTGTAGAGTAATTTCGACACATTTGGTTCAACGTATCGACACCACCTTTCGTCCGATTGTATTCATGGATTATTTCAGGTTTCCGCTTGAGTTCTTCTCCCGAAATCACTTTGTCATGATGTTGAGATGTTGAGTTGAGACTCTGGAAAGAACAATTGCCACGTCTCAAGAATTGTGGTTTTGAAGGCAGAAGGCGTAGGACCGACTCGACCTCGAAATATGTTTTCTGACCCACGACGACTTGAATGTGGTGGGTTTGCACTCCATATTTGACCATCTTTGTCTTTTAATCCATCTTCATCACTTGGTTCTTCATCGCAAGTGTCTTCGCTCTCCTCGTCTTGAACAGCATCTATAAGCACTGGTGGTTCATTTTCATCTGACATGTCTTCACCACTACCATCGTCTCCTCCGCTCTCTTCTTCCAAAATTCTTGACAGTGCAACTTCGGCAGTTAGTCTCCTTGGCGGCATCAAAACAAGATTTCAACCAAACTAATCGCAGCAAGCTTCATGATGCCTGATATAACGTCGGAATGTCAGTCAGTGAACAGTGTTTATGCAGCGGTTTTGCAGACAAATCTGGACAAAGAAAACTCAAAATGTGATTTTCAAAATCACACGTTGGTACGCCTAGGGTTAAAGCAGTCTGGAAAAGTCCGTGTCTGTATGGAAAAATTATAGATCATACATAGAGGGCCACACAACAGGTCTGCGCCGACTTTTAAAAGTGTCGCTAGAAACAAGCCAGGTCCACAAGCCTTCCGGATATTCAATCGAAGACGATCCTGCAAAACGTCATCTTCAGTGATCATGAAATCCCAATGATCGTTGGTTAAGGACATGAGCTCAACATCAGGGTAAAAGTTATAGTTTTTCTGAAACTCGTGAGTCAATATTCTTAACATTTCGTAGACACTCGAAAACTGATGACGAAGTTGTAGAAAGGCATCGGAAACAGGAGAGCCTTGACTTCCTTTACAACTTCCAAAGTCCGCTAATATTTTGTGAATGCCTATCTGCCCAAGCTTTCTTCTCTTTGGTGATTTCGATCTTGATTTTGTCTTTGTAGTGGTTGAATAATGGCCAGTTTTGTCTTCTAAAAGCCTCCCATCTCTTGTCGATCAAATGCTTAAGAAGGGGAATGACCCACGGCTTATCTTTTGATGTCAAAGTCACCATTTCGTACGGGATCACACTCATAAAGAAATAAAGATGTTGATAATGGATCTTGCACATTTCATCTGCAGAGTCTGAACTTTCAATTCCAGAGAAATCTGCTGAGACCAAACGCGTTACAAAATTATTTAAATTTGATTCACGAAAGTCCCAGACAGGAAAAGATCTCGAAGTCAAGTTACCATTTGAGTTTTTTGAATCACGTAATAATATCGAATTGTGATCGGAATTACCAATTGGTGGACCCACCTCAGCAAATTCTTCGAAGAAATTGCACAACTGCAAGAATTGAATTTCCATGTGTTGGAGTGTTGACTTTGTCACTTAATGTCATATCTTCCTCGAAAGTAGCACATGAAAAGTCGTTAAAATCTCCTGCAAGAATGATGGTGAAGTCAGGATTCATGGGTAGAACATGATCGAGTTTATTAGAAATGCTGTCGGATATCTTGCGGTGTTCCTCTTTGCATAGCCCAGGTGGGATGTACACAACACAACAAATGATATTTCGATAAGAGTACTTCAATTCCGCGAACAATACCTCATAGGATGGTGGAGACTTGAAGACAGACACATGAAAATTGAGTACAAGCGATCATTTACCCATAAGCATATGCCGCCGCCTCTACGATCTTTACGATCCTGACGATTGAAGCGGAAATTTGGGATACTAAGAAGTTGATCACTCATCAAATCAGTCAGCCATGATTCAGTCACCACCGCAAGACCTGGATTAAAGCAACTAATCGTAGAACACAATTCTTCAAATTTGGTTACTAAAGATCGCGAGTTGAAAAGAAGTATTGAAATATTATCAGCATTTTTATGAAAACCCTTCAATGAAAATTTTGAACATCGCACCGCTTAACTATTTCCCCCTCATAAATGAACACATCTTCACCATAATTTTGACGACGATTTTTCAGCTCAAGTCGTAGAATTCTGTCCCGCTCTTGTTGTGATGGCGTCAAATCCTGGTGAATAAATATATTCTTATCTGATTATTTCAGTTTTCTTACTGAAGTCCTTTACACAAATCTTCAATAGAAATTCATCAGCATCGGAAGCCTCGAGCTCTTCAAAAATGTGTTCAACCTGAGATAAATCAAATCTTTTACGCTCATCAAGAGTACCCGTATGTTGTTCTGGAATACCATGCAATATTACATTATTCATACTGGATAATCGCCCTTGAAATTCTTCCATGCACATGTCAAAATTTTTGGCCATATTCTCTAGTATTCTCATCATCCTGCTTTATCATGTCAACCTCCGAAGTGAGCTGACCATGATTAGCACGCATATTTGCTACTAAATTTTCAATTGCCAAAATACGAGCAGACATTGCATTTTCCATTTCTCTCAAGTCAGTTTGAATAGTTTGTATCACAGACACTCGGGATTCTTCAATAAGACCTTTTAATTCGAAGAAATGAAAAGCCGAAATAGCCGCTGAACGCGTGCTTCGAATGCCCGTCGGCTTTTCTCTGCCATTCGTTTTGTCTTTACCGTTTGATGGTGAATCCATAATTCAGGATAATACCGAGATTTGAACCAAAAGCCAAAATGGGAAGGCGGTGTACAGAAATTTCAGCACCGTTAGCAACTCGATACCTTAGCTACATTACCTCGAACTTCTGAAATTTTCCAATTCGTCTACGGATAAGTAGACAGCGTTGTGCTATTTTTGATAATTTTATTACATTGATAGTAGAAATTGTCGCGTTTTTACTTTCGCGGAGTTCTGGGGCATAAGTGTAGAAACTAGATCTTCGTGATTATGCCAATTTTTCGGGCGTCAACCTATGTAATTTTCGGGCACAAGGACTCAGCCCCCCCAAGAAAATTTTGCCCGTACGCTTATGATAGACACATACTAGAAGAGTATATACAGATTCAATAAAAATAAAAAGAATTTCTTTGCCACAAAGCTCAAGAGATGGAATGTTGGCATGGTCGATGCTTCTACATTTCAGATCGTCACGAATATAACACATGACCCCTCCCCCGCAACTATTCCGATCTTTCCGGCAGCATAAATAGTTCTTGATTTCAATTGATGAATCCGGAGTAGCATCATCCAGCCAGGTTTCAGCAAATGTGACAATATCGGTTTTGGACCGAGCTACACGGCGTTGAATTTCATCAAATTTGTTGTTGATAGAGTATATAGCAAACATACATTTGCCATGACTAAGGTCAGAATGCGATTAGGGTTAGGTTTAGGGTTTAGGGTTTAGGGTTAGGGTTAAGGTTAGCGTTAGGGTTAGGGGTAGGGAATAAAGAAAAACGGTAGCTATGGCACCCAGAGCCCATGGGTAAATAAATTTTCGATTGTACCCTTTAATCCGAAAAATGTCGAGGGCGCGAAGCGCCCAAGAAGTTTTGAGCCTCCCCCCGGCGTGTATGAAGTGCATTAAGTGTATGAAAGTCAAAGGTCAAAGTCAGGTCAAAGGTCAGTTCAAAGGTCAGGTCAAAGGTCAGGTCAAAGGTCAGTGATCAAACAGTTATATATATATATATATGATTTTGAGATGCAAACTTTAACTTTGAAAATACTTAGAAATTTAAAAACTTGGTCATTTTATGATAAAAACTTAGAATTTTTTCTTGTTGCACACAATTGCATACAGTTGCATACAATAGGGATTTTTTCATCAAATCAGTACATACCATATGTACATCATTCGAAAGCTTTTTTCATTCTCTTTCCAACGATGTATTGTATGCAACATGTATGACACCATCCAGAGCAGCTATAGACCTTTGAAAGATAGATAGAATTTAGTTGAGAAACTTTGAAATTTGAAATCATTAATTTACTTCGTGCATACACTTGCATACAACAGAGATTTTTTCATCGAATGGGTACATGACTTATATAATTCGAAAGCTCTTTTAATTCTCTAACCAATGATGTATTGTATGCAATGTTTATGATATCTTCCTGAAGCGGTACAAGCATTTGAAATATTAGACTTAGGAACATTAAACACAGAAATACTTGTTGATAACTTTCAGAGATGAATATATCCCCAGTTCCCATTCGAACCTTAACAGGAAGTTTATATGGAACTGCGGTCCTGATAGGGTAAAGGTAACAAGGAACCTTCAATTTCGTGTTTTTCAGTGTTGAATTGACCGACATAATATTCTTAAATAAGTTCATCAAATGCATCATGTTTGTGTTCTTTTTATCATGAAAAATGGACAGTTGAAACTTTCCAACATCCTGAAATTAGCCAACAGTGAGTGAAATTTAAAAAGATTTACTTCAGATTCTTCTTCTCAGCATCGAATTAACCGGAATCAATATTCATGAAGGGCAACATGTAGCAAGTACGCATGTAGATGTTCGTATTATTTCTATTGGTAGAATAAACAATCAGAGACCTTTTGGACAGCCTGCATTTATTGAACAAACGGTGGAATCAGAAAACTGACTTCATTTTCCTGTTTCTCAGGGTTGAATCGGCCAGAGACAATGAAAATGTCTAGATAAACTGATTTTTTTTGAAAAGTTGTTTACTAGTGTTTTCAATGATCACCAATGACTACTTATTGCAATGCACAATAGGGTGGAGCGAAAAAAACTTTATTTCGAATTTGAAGATGCTTGGGGTCTCAATCTACGTGAACGGGTAATTTAGGATGCCACACCAAATTTCATCGATTTTGGTTGATGTTTAGAGGTCCCACACTGAGCTTGAAAATGATTAGGTAGGCCTAAAAATCGATTTTTTTCGATTTTTTTGAAATTCAAAATTCAAAGGAGCTTGGGGTCTAGAATGATTCTGTTGGGTTATATGAACAACATATTCAAATTTGAGACGATTTGAAGAAGGTCTTCAGGTCCCGCACTGAGGTCAAAAAGTCCCAAAATTGACAAAAAAATCAAAAATTTTGCAGTTTTTTAGATCTAGTGATGTATAAGATCTAAATGCGACGTAGCTTGGGTTTTGAAAACACTTATTGGGTCTGAAGCAACAACATACTAAAATTTGAGGCGATTTGAACAACTTCTTTAAGTCCCATATTAAGATTAAAAAAATCTCAAAAATTACAAAAAAACAAAAAAGTGCAACATTTTAAACATGATTTTGCTTAAGGTCAAAATATGATGTAGCCTGGCATTTGAAAACATACCCAAGGTATGAAGAAACAATATGGTAAAATTTGAGACGATATGGACATTTTCTTCTGGTTCAACAACGATTTCTAAATCAGAGAAGAAAATTAAAATATTTTGTTTATGTTTACATTTTTTGAATTTGCGGGACTTTCATCTTTCCTTCAGCTGGATGTCGATTTATCGTGTTTTGATTTGTTATCTGGTGAGTATCGAAAATTCATACGTACAGTACAAGTGAATAGAGCTGAATTAATGAGAGTATAACTACCAATTGATCTAATGTTTACCGAGTAGAACAAGAAACTTATTAATGAGACTAATAAGAAGGTAATGCCGTATTATAACTAGTTACTTGTACAGTACGTGTATCTTTCTGTGGCAATATATGGCGCTGCCATGTTTAGAAGATATTCAATACAAAGGCATACAGCCTTGTAGGTGCTGTCGCATGGCTGGTACTCGTATGGCTAAACAACTGGAATGGCTTAGTATAAATTGAGTGATCAACAGTGATTAGGCTACAACTCTTCTGTCTATGAATGGTTCAGCAAAAAAAGCAACGGGTGGGAATCGACCATACGTCCAGTGGCGCTCGCTGATCAGTGACTTAGTGCACTCGGCTACCCACTCATCTGTAAGGTAGATGTAGTTTTTGGGATCTTGTCCTTTTGGCTTTCTACTTCATCAAATATCAGTAAGGTCTATCTTCTCTAAAAAATTACATCAGAATGAATTTTAACCCTTACTTTACCAAGAAAAAAAGTAACATGGTTTACCATGGGGTGCGATCCACCTCAATTCACAATCGGTTGTTGTAAATGCTTTTAATCAATCTTAGCAATATTTTCATACTAAAAGATTTTCGAACACTGTTAAATAGTACTAGAAGCACGAATAGAGCAGTCAGTTTTCGCAAGTTTTTGTTTTAATTGAATTAAATTTGATCACCGTTTCGGAAAATCCTTCACCTGCTGACTGGCATTATATCACCTGCATGCGTTCTCTTTCAAAAAGGATTTGTGAAAAATTTGTCTGTATGTAGCGATGGATATGTCAAGAAAAAGTGAGTATGAATTTATTGGATTCTGACTATAATGGTATTTACTGCACGAAGTATCAGGAAACTCTAATTTATCTTGAAAAACTAAGTGACTATATGTAGGATAATCGACTGATGTAAAGACAGATCTTTCTAATCCTGAAATTTCAATCTTTCGAAGGGTAAACAAACGCATCCTAACTATACACATGCCTGACTCTTACATTTGTAATTGAGAAAATATATGATTTTAGATTAGAAATAATATAAGGGAAAAAGGTAGGTCGACTCAGAACTCGACCCTGTGTCATGCTACTTCATGGTCTGTAGCTCTAACCACTATACCATGGAATCTTATCATAGAGTCGTAGCAATTTGTTGCCTATATTCGAAATCAAAGTGGTCCTACTAAGCATGCTCAAAGACACTATGGTTCATCACCTGAGGAAGCCTTCAAATTATTCATTTCTCCCAGTCTTGTTCAAAAGATAGCTGAATGCACCAATAAGGAAGCTAGCGAGCATACACATACTTGGAAAGAAACAAATGTAGAAGAACTATACACTTTTTCGGTCTGTTGCTTCTTGCTGGCGCTTTGCATGAAAACAAAACACGACTGGCTGACCTCTGGAGTGCGGCCAAGGGAAGGCCAATATTCAATGATTCCATGGCCAGAAATCGATTCACTCAACTTCCACGTTATCTTCGATTTGATTGCCGGAGTGAAAGAAATTCTCAAGACAAATTTGCACCTTTGCGCCGCATTTTCGAAGAAATTGTGACTAAATTTCGAGCTAACTATTCACCTGGATCTGAATAGACTGTAGACGAACAGCTTGTCAGTTTCCGAGGGCGCTGTCCTTTTAAAATGTTCATCCCTTCAAAGCCAGGCCGCTATGGAATAAAGTTATGGGCCTTATGTGATTCAAAAACCTATTATTCTCTCAATTTACTGCCTTACCTAGGAAGAGTTGGTGATGTTCCGGAAATAGGTCAAGGTCAGCGTATTGTACTTCAATTGACCGATTTCTACACAGGATCTGGCCGTCACATCTATATGGAGAATTTTTCTACAAGCTTGCAGCTTGCAAGAAATCTTCTTGGACGTCAAATGACTATGACGGGCACCATTCGTCGTAATAAAACCGAATTACCTTCGGAAATGATGCCTGATTCAACTAGGCAACAATTTACCAGTGTATTCGGATTTCAAGACAAAGCAACAATTGTATCCTACGTCCCGAAGAAAAATAAAGCAGTCATTCTTCTGTCGACCAACCATCACGACATCGACATTTCAAGTGATGAGTCAAATCATTCTTGATTACAATAATGGAAAGTGCGATGTGGACACACTAGACCAACTGGTGCGAAATTATAATTTCATTCGGAAAAGCAAACGTTGGCCTCTGACTTTGTTCATGAATTTGCTGAACATCTGCTACTATAACGCACTGGTTTTTATTCCTCTCATGCATCCAGAATATGAACAAAGAAGTGGACAAGTTCGAAACGCTTTCTACTTCAATTGTCAAAAGTCTCTTATTGGCTGCAGAGAGGGCAACGCACTTGAGCCGGCAAGGTTGCCAATGAGGCCTATCATCCAACCAGTACCGAAACAAAGGCGATGCGATCATTGTCCAAGAGAACGTGACAGAAAATCTAAAAAAGATGTGTTTTTTGTCAAACGACCGTGTGTGCTGAACACGCTATTATAAAATTTCCACGTTGTTGACTGTAGAAAATTGAATACACCAATTGTTTTTTAGGATCATTCAGAACACAATCATAAACCTCCATTGTTGTTCGTTACCAAAAATATATTTGGGGTGTGATACACCCCATGGTAAACAACGCTACATTTTTTCAAAAACATTTTCACCGCGAAATGACTTCATACTTCAAAAAGTTTATTACTGTAACTTTTTAGTGATATTCACCTCAAGGATAAACTGGGAGGGCATCATCGGACTTTATCCAGTTAAAGAAATACACAAAAAATGCGACGTCTTGGGGTGTGTAGACACCCCATGGTAAAGTAAGGGTTAATGTCATCATGCTATGATTACTGATGTATGTACACAAATTGTGTGCAGTGTGCTTCACGTTTGCAGGTAATCGCAAGTTCTTCGTCGAGGAACCTGCTCAGTACTCGAAGTGCAAGAATTGTTTGTCCTTTACTAGGTGCGCAAACACGCTTGGATGATCTCCGGCTACCGACAAAGGGTGATGTTCTCTTACATTATCAATGCGTTCACTTTGACCTCAGAAAAGATGAAGGCTCGAAAAAGGAACCGCAGGTCCAGGATATTCTACCAATTTGTTGTTTGGATATCAAGAAGATATGGAATTGTGCTACCGGTAATTCCAGTTATTACAGACGAAAGGATTATGCTCAAGTTGCGAGAGCTTCACAAGGAATACAATACTATTCTAAAGCAGCCAACAGGACGAAAGGAATCCCCAGCTTACTTGAAGAGGTTGACACTATTCAAAAATGACTGTTCAAACTTGTTTGACATTGCTGCTTGCAAGTGTCACATCAAAGATTCAAACAATAAATGTCATTGTGATCTATCTCGAAAGGTAAGCTATGAAAAGCTTGTGCAAAATACGAAAACATCTCTCATCTAGCGTTTTATTGTATTCCTTGCAGGTTCCAACAGAAGAAAAGGCCTTTTTACATGATCAGAGGACAACCCAGCAGATGATGATTGGCGCAGTGGACCGATCGACAACGAGAAGGAGGAACCTACGATCTAAAAGAAACGAGTATGAGAAGAGTCTAGGGTCACAGCCACAGTCTTCAAAGGATTCTATCATGGATCTAGACATGGACTTGGACATTGATATGTCACTATCGGCTGATAATTCTGCTGATGATGATATGAAGCCCATTGTTCTATTCGAGCCGATTCCATTCAACTTCCGTCTTGATTTGTCCCATGTCAGAGATCGATTGAGCAGTGATCAACAGTTTTTGTGGGATCTCTGCCGTGGCATAGCGGACGGTGTCTGTTCCACAAATTTAGCCCATCGTGATCCAGGAAACTTGATCCTGTCTCGATGGTTGACAATGGCAAACCGCATCCTGCGTCTATACGTCGCGACAGAAAGACCATCCACAAACCTTGTCATCCTCGCAAAATTCATCATGACAGTGTACGCTCCAGTCTAGTTTGAGACGAAGTGCATGCCGTCTTGCACTGACGGCGCGAGACATTTTTTTCTCCCTTGTTGAGAAATCAAGGTATTTGCCGCATGAGTTACGTGAAATCATTGATCCGGTTCTGAAACGAAACGGATACTTCGCCCACCAGGAAAACATCCTCATCTCTATGATTTGTGATATTGATGACAACCTTGGGATATCGCGGAATTGAAAAAGTCAGAGAAGACTCCGTGTTGCGTTCCCAAACAGCTGTGCGCACTTCCCAAGTTCCAGAAATAAATCTCGCAGCAAATAGTTATCATGAGTTGATCGACTGGACTGCCGAGATACTCTCCTCCCATGTTATCCATGGTGCCTGACGTCACGATCCGTGAACTCGCGAAGGAGAGCTCTCCAGAGGATCTCGCAGAACCTATGCAATACCCTTGCCACTCACAGTCTGTTGAGCGTGGAGTCAAAATGACGACAGAGGCGGCTGCTTCGGTATGTGGAGGTGATCGTCGAAATGTGGTGATACAAACAAAGATTTTGTCTCGAAAGAAGATGGACAGGTTCAATACGAAGAAAGAGTTTAGACAGTAGCCAATTGAGGCAGTGTTTTGGATTTTTCTGAACTGTACATAGTAGAAAATTGTCTCTAGTCTACGTGAAGTCAGGCCTACTGATTTCACGAGCATTGTCAGATATGCATTGTTACGAGAAATTGTTAGAAATTGAAGAACATGTATTCAAAAGTTTTGATATATTGGTACTATTGCAAAACAGATGATACTTGTTTCTTTTACAATGGGCTTGGAAATGATATTTTATGAATACTGAAAATGCAGATGAGCATACAGGTACTTGTATGTTAGAAAATCGGTAATAGGCTAGTCCTTGTGCTGCATCATGGGTATCTTCCAAGACAAGATAGATCCACATGAAATTTCTTATCTTACACAAGGCAGCTCAATTAATCAAAATATAATTAATTTATTCCTTTTAGATGTCGATTTCTTCTCTGATTTAGAAATCGTTGTTGAACCAGAAGAAAATGTCCAAATCGTCTCAAATTTTACCATATTGTTTCTTCATACCTTGGGTATGTTTTCAAATGCCAGGCTACATCATATTTTGACCTTAAGCAAAATCATGTTTAAAATGTTGCACTTTTTTGTTTTTTTGTAATTTTTGAGATTTTTTTAATCTTAATATGGGACTTAAAGAAGTTGTTCAAATCGCCTCAAATTTTAGTATGTTGTTGCTTCAGACCCAATAAGTGTTTTCAAAACCCAAGCTACGTCGCATTTAGATCTTATACATCACTAGATCTAAAAAACTGCAAAATTTTTGATTTTTTTGTCAATTTTGGGACTTTTTGACCTCAGTGCGGGACCTGAAGACCTTCTTCAAATCGTCTCAAATTTGAATATGTTGTTCATATAACCCAACAGAATCATTCTAGACCCCAAGCTCCTTTGAATTTTGAATTTCAAAAAAATCGAAAAAAATCGATTTTTAGGCCTACCTAATCATTTTCAAGCTCAGTGTGGGACCTCTAAACATCAACCAAAATCGATGAAATTTGGTGTGGCATCCTAAATTACCCGTTCATGTAGATTGAGACCCCACGCATCTTCAAATTCGAAACAAAGTTTTTTTCGCTCCACCCTAATGCACAATGACCTGCCCGGCCGTGTAGACGGATCTGCATATTCTATAAATAGACCTTACAAGATGGTTGAAAGTTGTCGAGGATGAACAATACAAAAATGATTTGTGTGCAGTCTTGCTGCCAACACGATGAAATTGATGCAGCGGTGCATGGAGAAAGCCAAGTGACATGAGTTTCAGCAGCTGTGGGCAGCGACTATTATGGAACAAAAATGAGAACATTAGTCTCGCAAAGCAACAGAGAGAGGGAGGAACCCCAGAGATCTACACTCCGACAGCCACACACCAACGAAAATGCTACGGTAACCAAAATTAGCAGTGATCTACGTCAAAAACCAATTACTGTGGAAAATAGGTGTTCTATGAAGCCAGAAGGGACAAGAAGATGTAGAAATCAGAGGCCGCGAAGCGTATACGAGGATTTCTACGATTTTCTTGCCCGCTGGATTCATAGAATAGCTTATCCTCTAAATCTATGGCAAATGTCCTATAACCGAATGTGATAATACGAATATTTCTGTGAAAATTTATCTTGCCCTCCCAGAAGAGCATGAGCGATATTTTTCATATCATGGCAGATTACCTTCACAGATTTAGAGGATAACCGGCTTCGATTTTATGTAGCTTTTCCAATTCCACAAAGCTGCAAACTGAAATAAATCAGAAAAATTCGGCAGTCTCTTTCATTCATAAATTCTATAAGCGATTTCACACATGCAAACGGAAACATATAAATCATAAATCATGCAAACATGTAACTTTGAAAGCATGCAAACATAAACACGAAATAAATATGCGGTAGTATAAATAAGAAATGCATTAATCGAACGATCGACGTGCAAGAAAACTAAACATTTATCAAACGGCATGCATGACGCAAACAGTTATAAAACTTAAAAGTTAATAAGTTGAATAAATGATAAATCTATATAAATAACTGACAACACCGGTATATTATTTTCAAAACTCCGACTATAACAGATAGGGATGACGCTAATGTCATATACCAATCTTCTATAGAAAAAATTCATCTTTTGTTTTAGATTCAGCTTTTATTGTGAAAACATGATTACTAAAGATCTGTATAAAAAATTTAGCCATGATAATACTTTTGCAGTGTGTATTCAAATTCTTCATTCCATCAGCTGTTAAAATACAATGGCAAAATCCGTGAAACCTGCTTCATTACAATTTCGAAATATATTATTTTCCCACGCATTCGTAATGTAACTTTTGAAAGTAGTATGATAATAAAATACTTTTCCAGCATATTTGAAAAAGACGCTTGCATCTTCATATTTTGGTGATCTGATAAAAGATTTTTCTCAGTTGTCGATGTTATACATATCGAAATAATAATATAGTCATATTTTACTTCAGATTATTAAGTTTTAGGAAAATGCCAAAAAGAAAAACACAATTAGGACGATATGCCAAGCAATATGTAAAGCAAAGCGGAATAGATTAGCTCAGGATTCAGGTGAAGCACCCCTTTGTTCAAGATTTAGATATGCCAGTTGCACTGCGATATGATGAAGGAAATTTTAGGTCTCAGGCATCGATAGGTAGTATGGATAAGGTATGCTCAGTTTGCAAGGCAACAAAATTTCCCTGTGAAAAGAATTCATTGTACTGTTCCCAAGGCAGGCCTAAAGTTGACAAACTTTCCACAGCCACCAGAATTGATATACCGTTTGTTGCATCAATCCAGTCCAGAGTCGGAGCATTTTTTGAATAACATCCGGAAGTGCAACTGTGCTTTTCAGATGACGTCCTTCGGATGCAAAGAAATTAGATCCCAAGAACCCAAATTTTTGTGTTCAAAGCCAAGTTTGCCATTTGTTTGGATCCGTTTTGCCGTCGGACGGACTCGAAAAATTCCTACAGATATATTTCATTGATGGGGAGATGAATCAAATCGACAGTCGCATGTCCATCATTGATGGTTTGCAGAGGCATTTAATAGAAGGCATTCAATTATGTCTTAATGACCATAATACAGCTACATCCGTCAATTTGCAACAGCATATCACTTTGCAATTGAAAATGATGTGAAAAATCTTTTCATCCACTATTCAAGAAAATTCGAGACCTCCAGGTGAACACAATAGACGGTATATTGTACCAACCACCAATGAAGTTGCAATACTATTACCCGATGAGTTGCATGATCACCGTGATATTGTTATCAGACGTGATGACTCAGATTTGAACGTATTTCAGAATTACATCAATCCTATGACGCTTTACAGTATCCAATTCTGTTTCCATATGGTACAGATGGATGGAGTCTTCGTTTGAAACCTACAGCTGGTGTAACACAAATGTTGTATAATCGCCATCATTTCATCACCGACCAAGCAATTACATATTGTGTACGAGACGTCTCTTCCAACAATTTTAAGTTGATGCACATGCAAAAATTGAAACTGAGCGTCTACAATCTTTACTTAGGGACCAGTCAATTTCGACTTTTTGGTCACGAGGGATGCCAGTTTTCACAATGATGGAGTTTCACGTCGGTAAACTCATTTTACTCCCATCCTCTTACACTGGTGGTCCTCGCTACATGCATGAGAGGCAGCAAGATGCTATGACATACGTTCGTGACTTCGGTAGGCCTGATTTGTTCATCGCAGCTACCACAAATCCACAATGAGATTCAAGATAATCAGAAAACAGGTTAGTATACGCATGACCGCCCAGACTTGGTTGTAAGAGTTTTTCGTTTGAAATGGATAAGACTAATGGAAGTCCTTCGAAACGGAACTGTTGGTGATCTTGGTCTTCATCTGCCGAATGGTCAACGCGTGTATTTCAGTGAAACAACAGCAGCTTCAGTAGCAAGTGCTCCGCCTCCAAAAACCACTTTGACTGAATTTTTGAGCGTTACAAGGTAGATGATTTTGCGAAATCACTCAAATATGCTGACATTCCAGAATTTTATGTTTGAAATGCTCAATGCAAAGCACAGACCCGACGAAAAAGGGGAGCTTCTGTAGAAAATGAGGAAAACATGTTCCAGGTACCTGCAATCGGTAGGATTTACACAGTCCGAAGTAGGGAGAATATTTTTTCTTGAGACTTTTACTTCATTCGATCGAGGGTTCCACTTCATTTGATGAAATAAGAACGCATAAGGGCCATTAGTATGAAACATTTAGAGATGCTTGTATACGTAGAGGACTTCTTGAACATGATTTAATGAATGAGCGGACTTTAGAAGAGGCAGCTGTTTCGTATTCACCAAGTCAGTGGAGATCTCTCTTTGTGATTCTTCTCGCATATCACCAACCAAGCAAACCAGTTGAATTATTAGACAAATTCAATGAACATCTATGTGAAGATTCTAGGCAAAAACATTTCCACCATCTATTTAACCAAGCTTTGATTGTAATAGATCAGGGACCCAACCTTTTACATTTTTCGGCCGCCAGTTCAAAGGCCGAAGGAATCACGGCCACACTTAATGTATTTATTATTTATTTTACAAGGGGGGATGCTCCTATGGCAGTGACATCTGGTGAGGAACACCGAGATCCACCGCAAAAAAATAGGAGTGAACTACATGTACATTCAAAAGGATTACATCTTCACAGTCTTCAACGTTTTACGCGTCACACCTCTCTCGAACAGCTCGTGGGGGAGAGCGTTCCAGAGTCTGACAGTCCGGGGAATGAAGCTGGACGAGTGATGAGCTGTGCGAGACGACGGCACAACCTTCTACATTTTTCGGCCGCGAGTTCGAAGGCCGAAGGAATCACGGCCGCACAAAAATATGTGTGCAAACAACTAGGCCTTTTTATATTCCACCACTCAAATTAGCTTTCCCTGATGAATGACGCAGTGAAGATCGCATAAAGGCCTACTTCGTAAAGAAGGAGTTAGTAAGTTAACCCATATACGACCGACGATCATTTTTGACCCGAAAAGATTTTATGATGAAGGTGTTATTAAAACTTGAAAAGTTGACAGCATGTTTTTTCCAACCGAAGGAGAAAACACTTTACTAAGCTACTATAATAATTCATAAAGGAATCACGAGTCATGCAAAATTCATTCATTCATTCATTCATCACAGAGCAGGTCTATTCTTGGCATTCACTCGTACGGCCTACGCATTTCTAGAACCTCGTATATAAGCTTGCCTACCTTGCGTTATTATTGAAGTTATACAGCATCTAATTATTACTAATCATACAGTTCTTTCGTAACCCAAAACGTGAGCTTTAGATTTAATGATAGATGTGAAATAAAAACACAATTGACTTTTTAACATATTTTATTTATGAAAATATAAAAAATCTAAGAAGGTAGAAATACAATATCTTGTAAAGAAATTACAATATCTTTCGATTCAATCCGTTGTTTCACACAAGCATACAATACCACCGCAGCAGAAAATGATCTAGCAGGCATCTTTATTCAAATCATGGACTTGAAGCTGGCGCGCGAACAATTCCAGCAAACTACAATTCCCCCTTTTGTTTCTTTTAGCTGACGACTCTAGCCATGAATGCGCATGAATGTAACTTCTCTAAAATATTCTATTCATGAGTTATCGAATTGCTTGAACGCCTTCATCGCGCCTGCGGGCGCGCATTTTTCCAAGCAGCATGGGCATAAAGGTGTTCGACAGCTGCAAGGTGACTAGTATGCTATTTGTTATTCGATTGGCTTGAACTCCTGAAATCAGGGGTGCAGAGTCGGAGTCCCTGAGTCCTATCATTTTTGCTGGAGTCGGGTCGGAGTTCTATCAAATGATAGGACTCAGGACTCCGGCCTATAACTAGACCCGAAGTAAAATACAAATACATTATCTATTCTCGTGCATCTCTATTCCTCATTTGTAGCATTAATCTTTTTATCGTGATTTGTATTTTAGCACTGCATATTGATTTCGATTGTCATTTAAAGTTCAATAAAGACATCTCTCTCTCTCATAGCTGTCACTGTCAACTTTCTCCGTCTAACAGAAGTACAGAGACAGCAGTGCATGCAAAGCTTGTAATAGTAGAGGAAATGAAACGTGATGGTGAAAAAGGATTGTCTTTTCACTCGGTGATTTAGTAGAGAAAACAAGCCTTTCTAGCCTCGATCACACCTACGCACCAAAGGTCACATCAGAGACAAAAATGAAATACTAGTTTGCTTGAGAACATTACCTCTTACCCTCACGTTCATCGTGTGTGATGGCTCCTCCAAAGCGCATATTGAAATCGAAAGTGAAGTCATATTTTTGAAGAAGGGGGTATTTTCCTGTCTGGTAGAGACTGGAGAAAAACCGTGTGAAGCACACATCAGCAAGATGGGAGGAGCCGAGTCGCATGCATCCAACTTAAAGCGACATTTGATCAACTTTCATCGAAAATGATTGATAATTGATACAGGAATGATACGAAACATAAGTTCAGGTAAGCCTATAATGAACTATGCTTTAGGCCACCAGTTTTTTGAAAAGACTAGGCTACATATGCTTGCCACCCGGAGTTGGCCATCATCTTTGTTGACGCTCCTGGTGGTTGTGGTAAAACATTTTTGATTGAGACTATACTAGCTTACATACGATTGAAGGGCAAGTACGTATTACTGACAGCAAGTAGATGATTGGCAGCGACATTGATAACCGGCGGTAGGACAGTTCACAGTACCTTCAACACTCCATTAAATTTGCAAACGCAAGATGTCCCCATGTGTTCGATAACAAAGGAATCCCAGTTAGCAAAACAAATTCAAACATGTTCAGCGATTGTTATTGACGAGGTTCCCATGCTTCATCGATTTGTTTTAGAAGCACTTGATAGATCATTGAGGGACAAATGAGAGAGATTCCTCTATTGTTGTGTGGAGATTTCAGGCAGACATTGCCAGTCATAAGAGGATGGACACGAGCCAACATCGTAAATGTGTCTATTAAGAAATCTTATCTGTGGCCATCTAATTCCACCTGACAACAAACATGAGAGTTCAGTTAGCTAATGATGTCAACATCAGCAATTTCGCCGATGAGTTACTTGAAATAGGCAATAACTGATCCTTGCTGAACCAGATGTAATTTCAGTTTCTGAAGTAGGCCATATTGTCAATAATGTTGATGATTTAACCCTCAGAGACCTGAGCTTTTTCACACCCTCTGAGACCTCAGGGGGGTCCAGTGGACCCCTTTAACATATTCTTAGTTTACCTTCTTAAATCGATATCAAAACATTAGAAAAGTTTATTTTAAGTAAAACAATGATGTTTGCGTGTAGCAGGTCGGTATAACGAATCCCTTGAGTGACTTTCAGCCTTCTCAGTAACCACGTGCGAAAATATGGTGTTTTTGTAAGTCAACCACATTTAGTACAGCATCATTTGTACTAGGAGGCGGCCTTACGATATTTTGTGTCACCATGAATAAAGCCTCAGATAGTTGATTTTGATGAAATTGATTTAATTCATGCAGCTAATCCTTTCCATTTGTACATTCCTTCAAATTTATCCAAAGCTATCAGAAATAGACCTAAAATGAGTGGAAATTGCTATACTTCTAGAACCAAAAACAGTGTGGAGATCTCAAACTTATCATTACTGCTGTGAAAAGTTTGTCATCAATCAGTTTTGGGTGCTCAACTATGAATATAATGATAGCTTTTCATTTCGGACATCGATTTATGTCGAGTTGTTCATATACATGTAGGCCAACCAGTCACGCGAGATCATGTGCGAAAGCAAAATATTCACATTTTGCGATCTTCCAACACATTGCACATCTACGAGCATGATGCAAGCAATGAATAAATGACTTTCACTCTTTATACACCATCGTGGACATGTTCGAAATCATTTTTCATCTAATTACAAAAATTTTGTGATGGAATTTCTACACCCTCTGAGACCTGAGGGGGGTCCAGTGGACCCCCTTGGCCTATCTGGCATACTTATACTGATTCAATTGAAATGAAATAACACATGCAGATTCACTGTCAGAAATGATGATTTTGTATGGGCTTGAGTGGTTGATATATCGTCAGCGTAAAAAATGAAATAGAAAAATGTGGCTCCGGGGTCTACTGGACCCCCTCAGGTCTCTGAGGGTCAATAAATCGTGTAATTCCAAATCTGACAGAAAATAAATCCGATATTGAATGGCTTTCAGAACGCGCGACACTATGTCCATTTAACGAAGATTTACGATATATTGACGATTAGTTGATCGCATTGATTCCACATGAACAGAGGTCATATTTATCTTTTGATACAATTTTGACGACAGACGAAGCATTATTGTATCCCACTTCTTTCTCAAATTCCATCGAATTAGCTTGCTTGCCCTCTCATTCATTGAAACTTAAGGAAACGACATCTGTCATGCTTTTACAGTCAATCGATCCACCAAAATCAATGAATGGAACGCGATGCGTAGTCCACACTCTCCATAAAAATGTCATGGAAGTTGAGATAAGCAACGGTCCTTTCAAAGGTGATATGTGCTTGATATCCAGAGTTTCACTCGAACCAACAGATAGTGGACTTCCATTTTCGTTTAGAAGAAGCCAGTTTCCTGCTAGACCATGTTTTGCAATAACGATTAACAAGGCTCAAGGTCAAACATTAAACACGGTAGGCTTGCAACTTTCAAAGCCATTTTTCCCATGGAATGTCGTATATTGCCGTATCAAGGACTGGAAACAGGGACATGGTATTCATCAACACGGAAAATGGGAAAACAAGAAACGTGGTGTACGAAGATGTGTTATAAACTATCATTTCAAATTTTTGATTAAAAAATTTCGAAATTGCTAGCTTTGTTTTTCATTAAACTACACATGGACAGTATTTTATCAATGAACAAGCATTGAGATAACAATCCCGCCAATAGGCGTAAGCTTCAGCTGGTAGTTAATAAGTTAAATAGGGCACAACATAAAAATCAAAACAGATCAACAGTTATGCGACAGGATCGTGGCAAGGTTCCTGTGCATCTTAAAAGACGGGCAGACTTGAATATCAACTTCATTTCTACACAACTGTGGAGCACAAAGTGGTGTCTGTCTATGGGATTTAGTTCCATGTTCAGACCCGTTGAGGCAAGGGTGCAGGCCAGCGAAATAAAAATCATCGATCGTACAACACTTCGAAAGATGTTCAGCAATCGTGGTTGAATGACAATTCCGGATGCTAATAAGATGTTGGCCGATGCCCTTAGATAATTTGCAAGAAGTCTGCTCCACGTAACCAAATTTACACTTTGTACAATGTATTAAATAAATGACATTAGTTGATTGACAAGTCAGTCTATGTACTATTAAAAATGGTATATTGTTTATATGGTCATATACAAGTTCGGTAAAATTACTTTATTTACAAATTGAACAAGAACAAGGAAAAATCCGGTTTTCCACTGTTCCGAGGTCTGTCCTGTTAAGGAAACGGACACGCCGTAATGCCTTGCGCATGACGCTACGTATGTAACCCTGCTCTCGCCAACGTGATTGCTCAATAGATTTAGTCTCAAATAAGTCACTACAAGAAGAACTGCGCATGGCTCAACGATGAAGTTGGCCGAAAAGTAGAGAATGGAAAACACTTCTAGGATGAAACGATGAATGTGACAATATTTCATTTTTTTTGAAAAATTGTTTACTGGTGTTATCAATGATCACCAATGACTACTTATTGCAATGCACAATGACCTTCCCAGCCGTGTAGACGGATCTGCATATAAATAGACCTTACAAGATGGTTGAAAGTTGTCGAGGATGAACAATGCAAAAATGATTTGTGTGCAGTCTTGCTGCCAACACGATAAAATTAACTGATGCAACGAAGCATGGAGGAAGCCAAGTGACATGAGTTTCAGCAGCTGTGGGCAGCGACTATGATGGAACAGAAAAGAAGGTAAACATTGGTCTCACAAAGCAACAGAAACCGCATGCAGAAAACGTAAGAGAAGATCGATTCCGGTTTAGCCCTGACATCAGTGAACAGGAAAACAGGAGCTTCATCCCATCATACATCATGGTACAGAACAACAACCCCAACATGCAGCCATCACAAATGCCACCTGTGCCTATACCGACCTCGCATGCATACCTGCAGCATTTTTGATGAAATGGTTGAAGGAGAGGAGACGAACGATGACATTGATAACGAGATCAATATTTAGAGTGACACAGTTGAAGTGACTGACAATATTCGTAAGAAAAAACATAAACTGAAGGTTTTCTATGTTAACACAAGCGGTTTAACTGAAAGTAAGATCAAAGACTTCTGTGTAATGAATGAGTTGGACAATTCAGATATTATATGCTTTACGGAAACACATGTAAAAAACGAATGGGACCGACGAGTGATTCAGTGTTATAATAGATATCATACGTTCGTAGAAAAGATTAATTATACGGAAGAAATATTAAGGGAGTGTCCTCATACTGTAAAGCATTACAAAATAAATGCAAAACAGAAAATATTGTAAACGAGAATGGGAACCTCTTAATATTGAAAATAATAAATAACAAATGGCAGAATCTCAAACAGATTTTTCTGATGATATGTCATACAGAAAATCGTAAATCAAAATACAAGGACGACAATTATTTCGACAAAATTTTTATTTTATATTTCAAAATTTGAAATGAAGAACATAATTTTAGTAGGAGATTTAAATGGACTGACTGGTAATTTAAGCGATATTAACGAAGAGAATCTTCTACCAAGGACTTCATCGGACGAAGTAATCAACGGACACGGTAGACAAATAATTGAATTCTGAAATGAAACTTCAATGATTATGACAAACGGTCATTTAGAACATGGAAAGTCTTCGTATATTACATTACATGGCGATAAATTTAGGAAATCAGAGACTTCTTACCGATATCAAAGCCTATGATGCTGCACATAAATAAATAAAACATTTTAGAACCGACCCTTTATACGGATCATATTCCAATTAACTGCAGACGAAGTGCAGAAATCTCTTGCAACTATTTGAGCAATGACACTACAAAAGGAGGAAAACTCTATAATCCGCCTAAGTTCACAGAACCACCATGAATTTGCAATGTCTTTCTCACTTCTTTCCACGATTTACCCCGTTGTGATGACTGATCACCGTGCCAGAGGTCATCAAAGTTCATGAAATGATGTAAATCGCTATCATAGATATAGAATACACATTCAAATGAGTTCTTTGATCTTTTTGATATAATAAGGCTTAAATAACAATTGGGATTATTAAATGTACTTCTCATATACAGTTGAAACCACGATTTTTGAGATTATGTATTGGGCTGATATGCAGGAAAATGATACCAAAAGTGCAAAAGTATGGAATTAACTGAGAATTCAGTGCGTTCTGATTACAAATCACTGCCGCTATTGAGTCAATCAACAATAGAGAAATTATGTCCACTAAATGAAGATATGACTCGTCAAATCACTGACGCTGAACGTTGGCAGGCAATAGGGATGATTAATGCTGATGGGTCATATATCGCTGTTGCCCGATATTTCAGTGGATCCCATGCGACCATTTGAAATATGTCGATCAAGACGACCAACACGGGTAGTCACCTAAAAGTCTGCATTTGAAAATGTGTCGTTGCCATCTTTGACTTCTTTTTAAACTTGAATAGAGAAGAATTAAACATGCTTTCTCTGAAGATGATTTGCTGAATGCATTGGAAGCGCTAATGAAACGAGTTAGTCTTCATTTTCACTCCAACAACAGAGAGATGGCATTTCCTCCGATTGCAAACATACTTTCAACGTTTAGGGAGGAATCTCAGCAACAACACCAACAACTAGTGGTAAAGCATTGAAAAAGTTGTATCAATAATCACTTAAGTGTGTTTGAAACACTGCTTCAAACAATTTGTCTAAAACACCACCCACCCTGGTTCATCATCATGTATATGGTGCGATGAGAATCAATCAGAATAAATTTTGAATACTGACAGAATTTATAAATAAAATCCGAAATATATTTCTATGGACATCCGCAAACCAAGGTCCATAGAGCCTATACATATACAATAATTATTTTAATTTCCCTGGAATGAAGAATACTACGCGTTTGAAACACTTCTCAAATTAGGTTATATTGTATTTTAAATACGTCAGTGGATTTACTTTTTAAAAATATTCAATTACAAAAAACGGAAAACTTTCCATTTTGCATCTTCTTTACATCAGAAACATTTGATTGAGATGAATTCGCAAGCAAATGTAGTACCTTTCTCTGGTAGGATTGGAAATGAATTCAGTAATTTCAAAGAAAGGCCACGAAATAGGTTTCAAAATACCAACAGATCACCTTATCGGAATTATAATCCCAGACGCAACAATAACACAACAGTAAACAATCCGGCGTACAATGCATGTAATAATTATTATTCGAGAAATTATGGAAACGAAAACCAAAATCGTTTCAATAGATGACTAATAATTTCTAATAGAGTTCTCTCGAAACTATCGGTATAGATTTGAGTCTATTATGAGTATCAATAATTAATAACAGTGATTATGATAATGAATTTAACAATGATGCTACACGTGATGAAATAGACAATCATGCTATAAATGGAACAACTATTCATATGAATAGCGATGAGAACCATTTTTATAGGTGCTAAAGGACTAAAAAATTATAGATTTCTCATCATATAATTTTACAGAAATAGATCAGACGAAGGGGTGCAAATTCACACCAATGCCGAAGATGAACAAGAAAAATTTATTTGAAAATTCAATAGCATTTTGTAGGAAACTGCTCATAATAGATTATTTCATTGTATAAGAAAACCGTTTGCACGAGGTTACAGAGCAATGACATGAGAGACATTGCTTCTCCAGTTCTAAGAACCAAAGAATCCTCTTTTGAATCACCGAAAGGTTTGAATCCAATTTCATATACTAATATTGAAGCAAAATTGAAGAGCGTAGAAAAGGCACCGACTAGAGATAAGCCGAAATACAACATATCACTTAAAATGAACAAAATTCTTTGAAAATCTAAGAGAAAGAGCTACAGATTACAAAATCTGATAAAGGAGGCTCCTTCGTCATACTAAATTACGGAGATTACACTCTGACAGTCACACACCAACGAAAATGCTACGGTAACCAAAATTAGCAGTGACGTATGTCAAAAACCAATTACTGTGGAAAATAGGTGTTCTATGAAGCCAGAAGGGCAAGAAAATGTAGAAATCAGAGTCCGCGAAGCGTATACGAGGATTTCCACGATTTTCTAGCCCGCTGGATTCATGGAATAGCTTATCCTCTAAATCTATGGCAAATGTTTAATAACCGAATGCGATAATACGAATATTTCTGTGAAAATTTATCTTGCCCTCCCAGAAGGGCATGAGGGACATTTTTCATGTCATGGCAGATTACCTTCACAGAGTTAGAGGATAACCGGCTTCGCTTTAATTTAGCTTTTTCAATTCCACAAAACTGCAAACTGAAATAAATCATAATAAACTCATACGCTGACAATGACAAACAAGGATTTAAGGAAAACAATAATAATTAACAAAAACAATTATTCGAATACTTTTAAGAAAAGAGATTTACCATTAAGACCTAGGGTTTGATTTAATTTCGGAGTTTTATCATTTATTAACAACGCTTCTACTATACGAGTTTCCAATTCACTACGTCCTGCGTATTTAACAGAAAAACAATTATTAATGTCATTACTACAGTTTGGACATGTGGTCAGATGGCTACTTACGGCTGAGTTACCTCTTATATGTTCTTTTATTCTTTGATGTAATCTGCGTTTCGTTTGTCCCAAGTATTGGGTATCAGGATCAACCCGACATTCAACATTATACACAACGCATCAGCTTATTTGTTTTATCTTTCAGACTAAAATACTGTCCTGTTTAACAAGTGATAAATTAATGATAAATAATTACAAATAATATTCAACACTTGTAAAACAGAACACTCGTTTACATTCGTATAGTAACGTATAGTAATAAACACTCGTACAGTAGAGGCGTTGTTAATAAATGATAAAACTCCGAAATTAATGGTAAATCTCTTTTCTTAAAAGTATTCGAATAATGGCTTTTGGTAATTGTTATTGTTTTCCTTAAATCTTTGTTTGTCATTGTCAGCGTATGAGTTTATCATGTCTATTCATTGGTTGCAGCTGCGCAAAAATAATTTGAAATAAATCAGAAAAATTCGGTAGTCTCTTTCATTCATCAATCATTGGAAACATGTAACTCATAAATCATGCAGACATGTAACTTTGAAAGCATGCGAACATAAACACGAAATAAGTATCCGGTAGTGTAAATGGGAAATGCATTAACCGAATGATCAACGTGCAAGAAAACTGATAAATAAGTTAAATGAATTTAAAAAAAATAAAAAGTTGAATAAGTGATAAATCTATATAAATAACTGACAACACCGGCATATTATTTTCAAAACTCCGACTATAACAGATAGCGATGACACTAATATCATATACTTGTACCAATCTTCAAAAAAAATCATAGATTGTTCTAGGTTCAGTTTTTACTGTGAAAACATGATAATTAAAGATCTGTTTAAAAAATGCAGACATGATATGCTAAATGAATATCTGAGTGATACAAACAGCCACAAACGTGTTGAAAATTGCCACATAAATTCAAACATTAACATTATTAAGAAATTCTGTAAAACTTTTCATAACTGTGGATATAAAAATGAAATAGATTTTATCAGCAAATTTAATCCATCTGCTCCATTTCTATGTGGAGGTGCACAAATTAGCAGATACCTTTAATGATATACCCTTTGACGATTTCGGCTATGTTAAGTTAGAGTTAATTGCCACAAGAGTTATAATTTAGACCTATCATATCCAGCAGATATGCTTCAACAAGCAATCTGAGCTCCTCTTTGGATGATATATTGAAGCCCCATAAGTTGGCGAGCTTCTGTAAAGACACATTTCAATTTTTAACAGAAATTCCAAAGAATATAACCTCACAGGCCTTAGCAACTTTCTATATTGTATCGTTATACACGAATATTGATGACACTGTGGTTCCAAGCCATTGAATATTGGATCCATAAGCATAATGATGAAATAAGTGAAAGATATACAACAGATTTTATACTGAATGGAATTGAGATAATCCTCACTAATAATTATTCCATTTTTGACGATCTAACTTATCTCCAAGTATCAGGAACATTCATAGGTACTTGCATAGTCCCAACATATGCTACTTTGACACTTGCAGGATGTATTCCTTTGCTAAGACTATGACTCCGTCCGTCTGATTATAACGTATTTCATAATTCTTGGATTCGCTATTTATGTGATTGTTTCATCTTGTGGAGAGATTGTTTTGGACATATTGAAGATTTTCATGTATTTTTGAATAGTCTTAACAGTAGAATCAAGTTTACAATGGAGAAAAGCTATGAAACAATCAATTTCCTTGATGTTTTGATAAATAAAGACGGCGAGAGACTTCAAACTGACAAACATCACAAGAAGCCTACAGATAGTTACAATTATTCACCATTCTACTCAGCCCATCCTCGTCACATCATTCGCAACATACCATATACTCTGGCAGGACGAATAACTC
Source organism: Prostheceraeus crozeri (assembly GCA_907163375.1). Taxonomy (NCBI): domain Eukaryota; kingdom Metazoa; phylum Platyhelminthes; order Polycladida; family Euryleptidae; genus Prostheceraeus; species Prostheceraeus crozeri. The sequence goes on from CAJQUW010015443.1 coordinate 136,043, forward strand.
AAATAGTATCGAATGTTTTAAACAGAAATAAACGACATGTGGAAATGAAATTCAAGCTAAAACAACTGTGTTATCCCCATCAACTTGCAAACGATGCGATAACAAAGTCCCTTCTCGAGGGCAGGAATGATAGTGTAGACAATAATGAAAACTATTCATTACATTGAAACTTACAACCCAAATTTAAAGTTTACAGCAGCATAGTTTCTCCGGTATTTTCAGGCTTAAAACTAACTAAACCCTTTTCTGATTATCGAATTAGACCGACATATAAGCAACCTCCAGCATTGCTACGAATCCTACAACATAACAAAAGGAAAACAGTGATGGGAGTTAAGAAATGTGGCAATACTCGATGTCTATGCTGCGATCACTTAACCGAGGGCATCGAGTTTAAAAAATTTGATCAATTATATACGGAATACCACTGGACTTTCAAATGTCAAGTGTGGGAACACAATCATGGACGTTACAACACAGGTCAAGTACGTGAAGATATGCTGCCACATCCTGTTCATCGGCAGCTGCCTGCAATTTTGCTGCATCCCAAAGTACATACAAAACACCATCAACGTGAGTCACTTCGCTGAAAACGAGAATGTGCTCAGAAAAGCAAAGTCTACAATGATGGAGATGCTGAGAGTAGATCTACAACGGCTGCACAAGGAACGTTTTGAACTGAATATGACCAGAGGCTTTGAATGGTTGAACCTTCAAAGATTGTCACATAGTGATTTATCCCAATATGTCGAGATTAACACTCGGATCGTCATGAGAAACGTGGCAAAATCCATGTATCTGCGATATAAAACAAAATGGAACATTATCGGTGAGAAATCATATCCTAAGCAACTTAGTGACTATTTTTGTGATGATGCACCAGTTTTTCCCTATAATAGATCGAAGGTGAACAGACACGCACATCCTAAAGTTGACAATAATGACAATCTCCTAGAAAAAGGGCCTAAATATCACTTACCGTATGAGTTTGATAAACACTTCTGGAATCAAGTAGACGATGAATTCGAATCCTACTTCTACAAATTAAGATTGAAGATAAATCTAGAAAACGATTATAACAACAACGATCGTAATGATTACCAAATCCCTTTTGATCGTAATAGTTGTAAATTACCAAATAGACTCTCTGATAGGGAAGAATTTAAACTAAAACAGTTCTTCTTTGAAAGTAAACAAATCATGCACGAAGAGGCTAAAAAACTAGAAAAGAAACAACAGTATATCAGCAGTTTGAAAGCTAGCAAATATTTGAAAAATGAACTTGAAAAAAATGAACAGGAGTGCCTACGCACTGATAAATAATCTGTGATACAGAGACAGTTTAGGATAAAATGAATGAGCTATTAGCCGACAAGGAAACTTACGTCATATTACCGAAAAGTAAATGCAAATCTATTGAAGCTCAAGCCAACAAAATCTTGAAGGCAGCCCTGAGTAAAAGCATTTTAGCGGAGAATAAATATCAAAAAGATAGATTACTTTCATATGGGAGTAAACCAGCGATTTTTTTTGGTTTTGTGAAAGACCACAAAGAACCAAACAATGGGGCTTATCCTATGCGCCCAATAGCTTCAGTGCACGGAACCCAAGTGGACAAGGTAGACTGGTGTATTGCTCAGGTGTTAACCCAGCTTTTGAAATTCATTCCGGCACATCTAGATAGTTCCAGGGCGTTGATAAGGCACATAAAAGACATTGACATTACTAAAATGCAGAAGCCAGTGTTCATAAGCCTCGATGTGGAGAAACTTTATCCAAGTATACCTATAAGTACAGGCATTGAGTACAACATAATATCGATTTCTTCCCATTATGAAGAGATAGATAATTTCAGAATTGAAATTTCAGATTTGGAGAACATGCTCCGATTTATTTGTTATAATTACGAAATTAGCTACGATGGTAGAACTTACAGGAAGTTAGAGGTGTCCCGATGGGATACACGTTTGCCCCTGCTTTTGCTATCATTTTTCTACATCATATAGAAATCAAAGCTCTACAAAGTTTGACGTTTGTTCCGAAGGTCTATAAAAGGTATATTGATGACGCTATCATAGGACCTATTGAACACGACGAAGCGATTATCGAACAGGTCAAAAAATGCTTCAATGATGTGCTTCCAGAAATCAAATTTACTGTAGAAGTAAGCCCCCCTGAGGTTGGCTTGAATTTTTTGGATTTGACTCTTCTTACTGGTAATCACAAAATTCAATATAAATGGCATCATAAAGCTTGTCACTCTGACATAGTCTTACAAAAAGATTCCTTCGTAGCAAACCATGTGAAAACTAATTTTATAAAATCACGTCAAGATTATATCAAAGAACACTGCTCTGAAGAGAAATACTATAATGAGTCAAAGGAGGAGTTTTTTAAGATGTTGCAAAATAATGGCTATAAAGAAAAATATTTTAACAAAAAAAGTATGAGGCGCAGAAACAAAAATAGAAAGCGAGAAAATAAGGCTAATCGGATGATACCTTTCCTCAATGATACGTGTAACAGACGCATCAAAAACGTGATGAAAAAATACAACATTTCAAGAAACCTGATAAGTGAACCGAATGTTAGCCTTGAGAAACTCGTCAGAAAGAGACCTAAAATGACGAAGATTGTGGTTGCGAAATTTGTGAAGATATCGGACCTAAATATTCGTGCGCGGATAGATATGTGGTATACCAGTGTACCTGTAAAACTTGCAATGAAAATTATATTGGTAAAACAAGTCTTCCTTTTAAAATAAGACATCAAGAACATGAAAGTAGCATTAAAAACAACACATATAATAGTGCCCTAGCCCAGCACCGGTCCAAACATCCGATCAATGGAATTCAAGACTTCAAAATTCAGTTCCTATCTAAGAAAAGTAGCACTCGCGATGTTACTATTGAAGAAAGCAAGTGTATCAGAGTTAATTAGCCGGAAATCAATCGGAAGTACGAAATCAACTGTTATCCATTGATCGCTTCTACTACGTAGTTATCGGATGTTAAATCTATTCACTTTCGATTCTTAAGGGAAGGGTTGAATGTATGACCTGCCACTTACCATCGCACCTTGAAGGCCAAAGGCCGAAGTACAGTGCAACTTCAGTGCACTTCACTGTATCTTTATTCATTTTTTAAACAGATCAAAAAAATATATACTGGTACGGAGGCACCAAGTAACTTGGTTTTTTCTTTTTATCATCGAGTTTAAGTATACAAAAATCATCAAACAAAAAGAACTTTCAAGATCAAAAGCAACATGGAAACCTAATATACGTCATGCAATGTGTTTTTGATGCCGGGATCTTTATGTGGGACAGACGGTCGATATGCTAAGATCACGCGCTCGAGTACATAGGCAACATATCAAAGAAGAGAAATATAGGGTACTCAAGGTCAGCAGTCACATTGCTTGCTGTGCACAGAACATCGATTCTCCATTCAAAATGATGCCCATATTACAATTACCATCTGATGTAAATAGACATCAACGGGAGGAAAAAGAAAATGGTGCATGAAGATATTTAATGCAGCCTTAAATCAGGAGATCTAATAATCCTTGCGCTACATACTGTACATTTGTACAATGCATTGCTTTCAGCTATCACTGCGTCTTGTAATGTGTTGTGTTTGAATTTATTTCCTTGATTCATCAAAGCCCTTGAGTAGCTTGATAACAAGTGAAACCGGTTGGCCAAGTCTATTTGTTTTTCTTTACACTTCGAGTGTTTCTTTTGGTTATATGTATTGCATGTATTCAAGAGTTGAGAACACAGAATCTGAATTGAATCATTGCGGGAACTACAAACGTTTCTGGCTTGCTTGCCGTCATCAGTGCAATATACCCTATTGTAAAGAATCAGTAAATCAGATGCAGATATAAATCGTCATCTGACCTACAGACATCTACAATTAATCTACAATCATGAGAGCTACAAATGCAATTCCTTCGCATTTGTTTCTGTCTGACGATCAATTGCTTCTGTGCAAATCCGTGACCCTTGGAGTCACAAAATTCTAATGCTGATCCAATAGTAAATGTTTGCACTTGTACAAAAGCTGTAAATCATTTATGTATATGCAGTATACATTATATAAATGAATGAAAATTCAGAAAAAGGTCATGTGTATTCCAACCGCTTTCTCCTTTTCTCGGGAGGCTACTCATTGGGAAATGTATTATGCACGTATATATGTACGCCATCGCGTTTAATGGGTTGAACCAACACCGCAGATACAGTGTCATTTAATTGAAACCAAAGGAATTGCTCTATTTCAATTGAACTTTGGTTTAGTATTCAAGGATTTTAGAACTTGTTTCGTTTTACTTATTAAACGACAAATAAGATCAAGTTCCTTTATGATTCTATTTAGCTTCTTATCGCGAAGCATCATCGACAAATTGAACCTCCAGACTAAACTTTTCAGCTTTGTTGTGTAAATTCAGTCATCCGTAAATCCTACAAAAATGAGGCATGCGTGTAGAGGTGAAGACATGCATGCATGACCGACTTCTAACTTCGTTAATATTATATGAAACCTCATTTACCAATTTTAATGGGGAACATCAAAACCTTCCTATTCGCTAGATAAACTTTGAAAAAAGTTATGCAACCAATTTCAATTTAAGTACACAAATTATCAGAAAGTTACATTACTTTATAGATGAATTTCTTTCAGTCAAATATCATTTATTTGCACATTTCAAAATGATTTCATGATATTTACATTCGACCGATACCGGAGACAGCCAATTTTGATAACTGTGCTGGAAAATATTAGAAAATTGAATTTTTAAAAGAAAACAGCTTTTATTCTGAAGGTGTTTCTGGACAGTTGGTTTCACTAATTTTTGAATTTATGGAAGAAAATATTTCTTCATATCTTGATAGCAGCGCTAACATTTGATTTTCTTCAAAACGCAGCAGTCCGTCTCTAAAATAAGTTTTCTAGTTTTTCAAAAACAGCGAGATGGAATCACATAATTCTATAGTGGCGGAATGCAGAGCTCATCAAAAAGTAATTGAATTTCAATAGTTGATTGCTTAGTTTTCCAATGACAAGAGAATGACTGCTCTTAAAGAAATTTCAGTTTCCCATCACGGTCTTCCACTAAGTTTAAATCAAGTCTACAATTTCCAGTGTATGACTATTGCACCTCTCCAACCTCGACAGAAGGACTCATCCGACAAAGCACTCGATGGCTAGAAGCTATTGCACGCGAATTTGAATGGTTTCTTCATGCATTTCCAAGATTGCTGGAATATCTAATTTGAGCTTCCTTGATTACAAGGTGAGTCAAATTCAATGTCCCTATTTTTGAACGTGTTGTAGATCAATGATTACATACGATATGCCATTTTAGACCTCTGAGTGTGGCCACCAAGTTTTTGCGGTTATGAGAAGTTCATAGACGTGTTATCTTCTGCAATATTTGACGATTTTGAATTTGAAAATTTTTCCTAGTTTTACATGTTGCATGTGTTGCATGCATAATGCATCATAATACTTTGGACAGCTGATTTGTAAATTTTTGCTCACAGGAAAGTTCTCTAGTTCTACATGAAGTCAATGTAGAAGTCAAATGCGGTGGTGGATGGCCTCCATGGTAATTGGAGTGGCTATAAGATAGGCAAACACTTGAAAGGAAGTGAACGCTCTGAAATTAGTTGAATGAGTTTTGACTCTATTCGAAATGTTGTTTTGTGAGCTCTGAGAAGAATTCGCACATGATTCGCTGAACGTAGTCACTGCCAATCTGCGAGGTTTGACGAAATGGCTGATAAAGTGGCAGTCGCCGTGGAATACAAGAAGGCTGTGGTCCACTCGACCAGCAACGGCATCAGTCTCTGGCACCTCTCAATCATCCGTGTGCAGGACTCATCAAGAGGCACGACTGAGGGCTTATCGCAGCCGAAAGACAAGTTGTCTTACTGAGCGACATCTTGTGACTCGCATACGATTTGCAAAACATTGATGAGATGACGGTGCCTCAATTTATCGAACAAAGGAAGTGATAGAAGAAGTTGATCGACTGTTTGGTGATCGAATTCCTATCGACATTCAGTCTGCAAAGTTTAATGACTGTTGACTTGTTGAAAACGTTTGAGGAATCATTGTAGAGAGGCTGACTGACCAAGAATTTGATGACGTGACCTCTTTGAAAGCAGAAATCAAAAGCATTTGACGAAACGTCAGTCGTGGGACATGCCAGACTCTCATTTCAAGCATCCCGAAAAGATGCAGAAAAATTGTAGCGAAGAATGGAAATGGGTCGAGTTGATCTTGATGACTAAATCTTGATCTACTTTCTTTCTTTGACTTATGGAGTCTTTATTTTTAGTTTGTTTTACATACACAGCACATTGGTCGCGGTCACACTTTTATAAATACATTGAAATTGTCAATGATTTTATTCAGTCATGAGTTTTTGGTATCCACAAAGTCAACATATCTGTGAACTTCTCACAACCGCAAAATTGTTGGCTACACTCAGACGTGCAAAGTGAGGTTGGGCCAAAACTTGGGTCGAAACACAAAACTCAAGCCCAAGTTTCAATAACTGAGTAGAATCAAGTAAACCAAGTGCATTCTTTGTATTTTGTGCTGACATCAAGATTCTTTTATATAAGCCAAAATTCCTATTGAGCCAAGGAGAAGTGTGGTATTAGTGGGAAACTATTTTTTATTGCAATCACTGTAATTAGTAGCCTAGTACACGTATGACGTTATAAAGCTTTCCTTTAATAATTTAACCTACACTGATAGACTGACTAATTGAAGATCTTTGATTTATATGATAGAATTACACACTGCTCATAACAAAGGAATTGTTCTCATTTTATCATTCAGAAATATAAACTGACTTAATAAATATTATAGCTGCGTATTGAGAGCATTGTTAAACATATTTAGAATACGAAATTGGAATAAAGTCATTTGTGAAATATCGGCTATCGGAGGCAGTTTAGGGGTGCGGATAACTGTGAAGATATAAAATACATGAAATATATGAAAATTCAATATGCACAAATGCAACAAAATACATGTAAGCTTACAGCAAATACAATATGTACGAAGCTTCAATGCGCGCGGATGTCAAACCAAGAATGAAATAGCTAATGATCACAAGTATTTCATTTTTGAAAAATTCTGTGAATTGAGTGGAATTTCGACAAAAAAATCAGAGATTTTTGCTCATATCATGTAGTTCTTCGAACATTCAAATCAAAATATGAATTTTTGTAGCTTGATTTGTATATATACAGCATTAATAGAAGACACAAGTTTTGTATCACTTTCACAAAGTCGACCCAAAACCCAAAGTCCAACCTTGTACAAAGTGTTGCATCGCATTTAAAAATTGGATGGATTTTCACTGATCTACAACACTTTAGAAATAAAGAAAAATAAATAATAAGTAATAATAAAATAAATAAGAATAAATAAAGAAAATAGGGACATTTAATTTTAGACTCACCCTGTACGATAGGCGCTTCCACAGTCAACCACATTGTTTAAATTCGAGTCTATGAAAGTGATGACGTGAATGCTATGTACAAGTAGTACGATGAAGCGTGACTATGAGCGTCACATGTTTGTTTCGATTACTGTTGATAGCTGATGAGACGGATTCAGCAGCAACAGCTGATTGATTTCATAGGAGAAACCCAAATATATTACAAAAGGTAAATGAATGGTGCTGATCGAGTTGTTATCAGCGAATGTCTCTCATCGATGACGTTGACAAGGAAATCGTGCATGTGTGACCGAAGAAAACTGGCATCCATTACTTCAGGTTGAGAGTAGTGAAAAGAACATATCGGTTGACCAAGAATCATTTTCTATTGACCTAAAAGTCTAATTTTTGATCGATGCACTATTTCGTTTGACTGGATCAAGCATGAAATCTATCAGTCGGCAAAACCTGCTTCTTCGTCGGAATTAGGAGAGATTTAGATGGCCGAAGTGAAGGTTTAGGTTCAAATTAAGTCTACATTATTCAGGTGTTAGTGTATTACGCCTCTCTAACATCGACAGGAGGACAATAGGGATGGCGTGAGTATTAGTCAATATTATCAGCCTACAAACTCATTTTCGAGTTGAACGGAAATGAATTACAAACGCAATATCAAGAAGTGAAAGAAAGTGACAATGAGAGTGAAACAGACGATGACAAATTGAATAAAATAAAAATTGAGAATCATGAGGCTCTCAATCACAGATCCAAGATATTACATAATCATAGTGAAGGCATAACAAAAACTGGTAATAAAGTCGCATCAGTAATTCATTGAGTCGAATAGTTGGTCGTGGCAGCAAGCTTGAAGTCACACACCGAATGCACGGCTAAATTTAAATTTTGAACCCACGATAAGGAAGTCTGGACTCAGTCAGGATGTGTCCATTAAGTCTGCAACCATAGAAAATGATAAGAAAATGTCACTAATATCATTATGCACCGCATTATCACATGCCGCACTATTATGTAACCAAGAAATGCATTCCTGGTAATCAACTAGTAAAAAATATCTTTCTGAATACTTGAATTTTGCAGATGTTCGCCATGAGCATCGTGACACTTGGAATCACTGTTGCTAACATTGTGACAGGAGATCGCGCTAAGATGCAAAGTGTTTTACGTTCAGTCCTTAAGTTATTGATATATTTATGTCACATATGATAGCAACAACGCTTCAACTCGATGGCCGCTTTTCACTTTGGTGAAGTTTTGATGTGTCAAGCGAGGAAGCAAGCAAAATATTCGGTTTTGGAACCGCAAGTCAAATTTCACAGGATGTTTGATGACAACGTTCAAGGATCGCCGAAGGTGACGGCGTTGTTTATGGAGATCCCGTCTTTCTTGGGCCATTCTTCTTTCTTGAGACTGTTCAGGCGGTGACACAAGAAAATGTTACAAAAGTAACTATTACCTGAAGTTGATGAAATTGGATGAAAACCTACTGATTTCAACAAGATGGAGATGCGTCCCACTATTACATCGCCATCAAGGATAGAAATTGCCTCAACGAGACATTTTGATAGCTGGATTGGTCGTAGAGGAACAGATGAATGGGCTCCATGGAGTCCCGACCGACCTCAGTTAGCCAGATCTGTACCAAATCAGAATGCGGGATTTAGTTCACTTGCGAGAACGAATCCTGGAAGTGCAAAATGTGAAACTATGACGCAAAATGTATAAAATGTCAGTTCGATCTCAGAAATGTCATGATGTTCATGGTGAACACTTTGAACACGTGTAAAATTGTAAGTATTCGAAAAGATGTTTTCCGCTTTACTAGTTATTCATATTGTAATACATTTCTTGATTACATAATAATGCACATTTCTTGATATTAGTCACATTTTCTTTGTAATTCCCATGGTTCCACACTTTTATGGACACCCGGTATAATTATGCATCTTGTTACATTATTACATTATATTATTACATTTATTTATTTACTTATCTCCCCATGGGTCCCAACCGAACTTGTAAATGACCGGGCCCGTTCAGACAAAGCACGGCCCGGCCCAGGCCCTCTGCATCGGAAATATTTAGGCCCAGGCCCTGCCCGGCCGCCCATTTCGAGTTGCTCGGCCCGTAGTCAATGTTTTTGTCATACATCATACAAAAGCCTTTATAATACTGTATTTGTTATACCATCATGATTAATTTCATGAATATCTGACTTTTGATCTATGAATTTGCGACTGCACAAGATCTTTGTCATAAACTCTGCAAAAATGATGCGTAATTTAGATTTGGATTCCTCATTCGCCTGGTTTTCAGAAAAGTCGAACATCAACAAGCCGGAGATTAACAAGGAGATATTCGTCTCCCTTTGTCTCACACGACTGGTCAAGGTCAAGGAAGCGTAATTCAGCAGAATTAGAGAACACACGTGAACTTCAACTGTCTACTTTATTACGTAGCATCAAAAACATTCGTCACATTGAAATGTTTTTCACACTGGTCTCACGAACTCAATTTATTCCAAGGATTTTCAATTTACTTTCATGATCTCATTTTTGCTAACCGTGCCCTCTCAAAGTGATGTAAATGTCCTGATTCGTCAGAATTCAGACTTGAATTTAAACTCAATGAAAAAATGCTTTTCTGACTGCTCGCGACTAGTTCTGGCTATGACCATCAGTATTGAGAAAAGCAACCATTATTTAATGGTTCGTTGCAAGTTGGCTAAATGGAAGTGATGAATTTTCAGGGCGGCCCGGGCTCGTGTTAGTTGCAAAATATCATGCCCAAGCCCGCCTCCCGTGGGCTACCCGGTCCACTTACAAGTCTGGTACCAGCACATTGGGGTGGGGCAAAACCATTACAAATAACGAAATACAATGTCAATGACACTAATTGGTCACATACATTTCGTCCTTTGTCCTACACACATCTACAATTCGCTGAATTTCAACCTCCAATTATCTATTTTTGCTTATTTCTGTATATAAATCAACTACAAAGGACTTGAGAATATATTCCGGCAGCCAGAGCGTCGAGTTTCTGCAGGGAACGAGACCGAAAATGAGAATTCCACGGAATGATGTACACTCAATGCCTTCTACGAATCTGCACATCTGCCGAGTTCTAGTGAGTTCCTCCTCTTGTCAGACATGATCAAAGAGAACACATATTAATCCAATGAGACGCAGATTGCAGTTTATGTCAAAAAGGAGATTTTCTATGTTTTCTCTGATTAAACGAAATGTACTAAGCCCAGAGTCATAATTTTTCACATGGAAAGTCTTCTGGTCATTTCCTATGATGTTCATGTGGGTAAATTTATTTTATATAACAGCATTTGTCAAAAAACGTGTCGTCCGTCTGTAAAATCCTTAGTTCTGATCCGATTTTCATCATTTTTTCATCTTGATCCTTGGGATCTTCTCTTTTCGGTCGTGATGAATTCATATCAATCTAACAAAGTTTTCTTCATGAAAATTTTGAATATAAAATCAAATTTTCGAAGAAAACGAAGTTGCAAAGTTGAAAAGACAAAAATTGCCCAAAATGTTGTTATATAACATGGATCTAGGCATGTACCCCTGTCTATGAATCGAAAGCCTCCTAATGTCGGCAAACGCAAACATTCTGAGGAATGTAGTCCACATTGAACCACATTCTCGGATACAGCCGATCACAAGCATGATTATAATACATGCACATCATTGGAAATGACCTGACGACATTCCATGTCAAAAATAATGACTTCAGATTTAGCATTAGAAACGTAGAAACTTTCTTGCCAAACTTTTGGCCAATTTTTGCCAAAAACTGTAATCTTCGTCCCATTGGATAAAAATGTGTTTTCTTTAAACAGAACGCGACAGACGTGCAGACTCGCAGTGGGCATAAGGTGCACATCATTCTATCAATTTCGGCCTCGTTCCCTGCAGAAACTCGATGACTGCCGGACTAATAAGAAATTTTTAGCATATCCAACACTTTGCACATGTATTTCAAAAGAAATAATTAAAACGCGGACGTTTCGTCTGCCACTGACTTAGTAACTTAGTCAATGCAACTTTTTGTCATTTTCTGGTTGCGGCTAAGTATGATGAGAGTCACTTGCAAGTATTGGGAAAATGAAATTGAAAGAAGCCTAATAAGTTTACTGAATTTTGTTCGTGCTTTATCAAATTGGCATTAAATTCTGAACATTTTTAACAGAAGATAGAGACCCTACCTTCAAGATCTTGAAGTCTTTATTAACTATCAGACTAGAGCGAAAAAGAAACTAAATTTCGGATACACTTCAGTCCTTCAGTGTAACTTATAAAATGTTCGGTGCACCGTTAGTTGCAGCGGTCATCTTGCCCGGTGCACCGGTGCACGCAGGTGCGACTAGCGCACAGCCATACTATCTATTACTCCGGAGAGGCTGCTTTTTATGGAGTTTGCAGCTTTAGGCAAGTGTAGAATACTTGACAAAGGTTGAGAATAATTTTCTTCTTAATTTCTTGAGTGCAGCATTCTATCATGGCAATAAATGAAATATCTCTTTGAAACTGCACCACCTATTTCATCACGTCTTGTTGTGGGATTATTGACGGTTCAACTTATTAGCATTTTTCTGTTTGTTTTCACTAATTATGAACTTATAATTGCAGAAATATTGAAGTAAAAGACTTGCAAACTCTAGTTCGCTGAATTTGAACCTCCGATTATCTATTTTTACTTATTCCTGTATATAAATCAGCTGCACAGGACTTGAGAATAGGCAGTTTTCAGCATATCCAACACTTTCCAGCAGGTGTGTAAATGGAAAACGTTAATGCAATAACTCGATCAGATGTCCACAAATAACGCTTTAATGACATGAATAGACAGGCACTGACACACAGGAAACACAGTTCACATCAATTGATGAAACACAGGAGACATCACAATAACGAATGCGGGATTGTAGAGTCACGATGATGCAGAGAATTCGAAGCACACGGATTGTTTACCGTCATCATTCGTACTACTGAATTATGAAAGCAAGTAGATGGGAGTGACTGACGTTTTCCTTAGAGGAAAGGAACACTTCCATAAACTTTACAACAGAAATATAATTTCTCTTTGGGAAATGATTTTCTCAATGCATTCAGCAGCAGATTATTCACGATGGAAAACATACAGGAATCAGAGAGTGTTTTTGATTGGATGAAAGATGAGGAAATTATTTCAATAATCAAAGGCAATCAATAAAACCAAAACTTTACGAAATGTAAATGAATTCCGGAAGACGTCAATCAAGAAATCAAATGAATGGGAATTGCGAGGTTTTCATTCCTCAACGGGAGAAGATGCCGAGGCTCAGACAGCGTCCTGTAGGAAGAATCATCGTCTTGTCGTCGTCCTCCAGGACTTCAAGTTTCCTATCCTTCTCCTCCACCTGCTCCAAGCTGACTTCTTCTTTACCATCGGCTGAAGTCCAGAAAGAGTCCTTCCTTCCTTTCTCCACCACCTGGAACCAGACATTCCCGCCGACATTGGCCGTCCATTGCCGAATGTCTGTCCTCTCTGGACGGCGTCGGAACGCCTCAGCCACAGCTCTTCTGACTTCGCCGACCGTCGGCGGAATCGGCAATTTGAAGTCGAAGAAAGCTGTTTTCTTCCTTCCTTCGCCCGTCATGTCCCACAGATAAAAAGGAACTGCAATGAAGAGGAAATGAATGAATTTGACGCAAACAAGTTGTTTTGGAAGGAAAATGACATTCAGTTGAAGATTCCGTTCTGTTCATTGAATGATTTTTCAGGAAATTTCATCAGAGAATTGACACAGCTGCTGCTCCCATTCAATGCTTCTCTTATTGATGTTTTCTTTCTGCAATTCATTTGTTAGAAGAAAATCCTTCAAAAACGGAGTCTCCTCATGAAAAGACTGAATAGAATTGTCTTTCAGATTGTACTGTGAAGGAGGATCTTGTCTGCGGAGACTTTGCCTACAAAATTTAGTTTTTGAATGATTTTGTTTCTCATTGTTCAAGTTGTCAAAACATTTCCTAGTCAACAGGTCACATTATTGCATAAATTATTATCCAGGACACAAGTTTGCACTATGACTGTGCTACTGATTATTCAATAGCAGTAAGCAGTTGAGCCTGATATTTCTTTTATAGGGATAAATCATCGAACTTTTACAGAGACAAAAGAACAATTTTTCTGTTGTTTTCAAACACAAAACATGCATACAATCTGTGCATGATGTTTGCTGCATTTGTCCATAATTATCAATTTGCGACTGAAAATGTTTCAGTGAAAATTATTGATTGATGTAAGTTGCGTTTCATAAAGATTTCGGACCGATAAAAGCTGTGATATGTATCAGTGTGATTGATTAAAACAATTCTGAATATTCCTTCGTGAGTAAAATCACAGAACCAATGATCTCAATCAACTTGTAGATATACATGTAAATGGGTTCACAGCATTATTCAGATAAAGAATACAACTCAATTTAGTAAATCATGCCTAGGAAAATTGAACTAATTCACTTGTGAGCTGAAGTACAACCGCATAGATCAATGAGATTCTAACCATAGAAATCCAACACAAAAATGAACTATAAAACAAGATGAATTAAAAGATGGTTGTGAAAATTGCTTATTATTTGTACTCATTATTTACTTATATAAATAAAATAATAATTTTTGATAAAACAGGCCATTAACCTCATAGCTGCGGTGGGTTGCCCCACTGTCTCCTTTCCCCTCTATTTTCTTCGCTTGAAGTAGTGTTTCGTGAATTCTGATCAGTGTGGTTTTTCTTTTCGGTTTTAGCTGTGCCTGAAAAGATAATCATCAATCAGATAAACATTATTGTCTCTTTAATCCTCAATAGACCATCAAAATTTGTCGACGTACTTCGACCGACAGGCTGCATTATGTACAGTAGTCTTCCTGAAATATCAGTAAAAGAGCTTATTTTATTGCAAAAATCTCCTAATTGAAAAGTAATACTGCAAATATGGCTGCGAGCATGTTATCAAAAGGTTGAATAATTAAAAACTTGAAAATGAATCAAACCAAACTTTTTCCCAAATTAAAACTTTAATGAAGCTACAATACATGAATACAGATAAACACTTGTATTAGACAATGAACTTCATATACAGACATTATCCAACATTGACTTCTGAGACACATCAGCTCATAAAACGTTGCAAGTTTTGAAGCATGCTGGGATTCAGTTTCGAAAAATGTGCTTCTCGAATCCGACGTTTTATTCGAAGAAGACAAAATAAATTAAGATAATAGGCGGCCTTTTGTTCCTTATCAGGTACACGTCGTCAGGCCAAAGTTGCAAAACACTAGAAGAATGTCAAACACATGCAGTATATATTGGGCATCCAACCAGACGTCATATTTTGAATTTGAGACTTCATTTTCCAAAAATAATGTCAGGTGTGCATATCGGATCGGGTTAACTATGATGCGATTATGTTCCAGGGATGTAGGTAGGATTTTCAAAGGGAGCGTTGGAGCTAAGGAAAATATAGGCTTAGGTGCCGATGCCAGACGGCAGGGCTTGTCTCCTGTAAGTATACTCAAGAGGAAATGTTTTGACAATCGCAGAATTTCATTTAATCCTTATACGTATACTCCGTTATCCATAGGCCCTGCTAAGTTGTATTTGATCTGTACACAGTAATTCCTCAAAAGAATTATGTGCTGAATCGAATCATCCTATGAGGGGCGAAGGTGGTTGTCATCCCTGCCCAATCTTTGAGGGTTTGACGAAGCTGGCAGCGCTTCTCACAAATGAAGAGGATGTAACAGCTCTTTTGTCAGAGCTGATACTAGAGAAAATCATAGGACATGGGCTCTTCTTTACATCTGAACTAACGAAATACAAAGAACTTTAGTAGATGCTGGTGGTGTCCTTTCTATATCTGAAATATTTGAAATCGTGAATAAAAGTCTTCTTCTGAGGCAACGTTATG